>SJYV01035104.1:505273-519985 GCA_006410875.1 Neotragus pygmaeus | reverse complement strand
GACCCTCAGCGACCCCATGGACTGCAGCCTTCCAGGCTCCTCCGTCCATGGGATTTTCCAGGCAAGACTACTGGAGTGGGGTGCCATCACCTTCTCCCTGATTTTGCAACTAAATAACAACAAATACAACACTTTGGGTATATGCTCACTAATGACAGATTAACTCAAGCTTCTGAAGAGTTACAGATTTGTACCCTCTTGAAAGGCAAACCCTGGTGAGGAATGAGTTGCACAGACAACATTTTATGCCTCCCAGAATACAAGTCAGAATTTCTCTAAACACCACAAGTATCTCATCCAGTGATTTTACTATTCAAGTGCAGGGCTGAGGGGTGGAGGATGGGTATGGAGGGGGGGGGTCCACACTTAGAAGTCCTCACTATGACACAATAGGAGGAGGAAGAACAGTGCAGAGTTTTGCTGAGGCATCCCGGATTCTTATGACCCAGAAGCAACTCCTCATTATCTGAACAGAGCATCCTGAGTAAAACGAGAGGGCCTGAGCATGTTTCATTTATAACCCCTTCAATTTGTGTTCTGCTTAACCTGCTGAACGCCAGTTAATTAAGATGTTCCTATAAACAATTAAGCTTCCTGTAGGATCGTTAGCAAGATATGAAAATTTATGATGTAATAAAGTGCAATAAAATGATAAAGTGGTTAGCCCATCAAAGCACTTCACATGCAAGATACAGGTATGAAAATAGGCAAGAGTAGCCTTTCATCCTGCCTAAAATTCATTTCCTTCTGGTTTTTGGATTTTCAACAAATAAGCAATCCTATAGTTTAGTTCAACTGATGCGCAGTTATTAAAATAGGAAAAAGAAGTGTTTCAGACTTCTATTCAAGTAAGGGCTCACATGACTTTTTAGGAGAAATGGACAGTATGAAGCTAAATTGGATTTGCTGGGGAATACAAGATCACCCTGGGAAAACTGGGCCCTACAACCAAAGAAACTGATGACCGTACTCTAGCACTGGGCACCAGAGAAAGCCTGCATGTGGCCCTAGAGAGTATCATTACTGTTCAGTCCACTTTTTCATTTAATCCTCCTCAAAACGTCACTGTGCTATTCAGGTAGCTTCCTATTATTATCTGAGTTTACAGATGAAAAGAACTGCTGCTTCTAAGTTGCTTCAGTCGTGTCCAACTCTGTGCGACCCCATAGACGGCAGCCCATCAGGCTCCTCCGTCCCTGGGATTCTCCAGGCAAGAACACTGGAGTGGGTTGCCATTGCCTTCTCCAATGGATGAAAGTGAAAAGTGAAAGTGAAGTTGCTCAGTCGTGTCTGACCCTCAGTGACCCCATGGACTGCAGCCTTCCAGGCTCCTCCATCAGTGGGATTTTCCAGGCAAGACTGCTGGAGTTGGGTGCCATTTCTTTCTCCTGGGGCTTACTAAATAGAGACAGAGATGGGATTCGAAAACTGGCCTGAATACACTCAACTTTTAACCCCGTCAACCATGATAAAACACCTGTTGTATCATCAAGGTTGAAGTTTCACTTCTGTAAGAATTTAGAAACAATTGACAATGAGTAGATTATCTCATTTAATATCATAAAGAACCCTGCAAACTAGGCACTATCATTATCCACATTTCAGAGATGAGAAAACAGAGGTTATGTAACCTGGCCTGGGTCCCACTGACAGCAGGTGGTGGAGCCAGGAGGAGAACTTGTACAGAGCTGCAGCTTTACCTCCTTTTGTCTACAGGCCCACTCCCCTCATTTGTGTACCCGAAGCTTCTTCAGACCCTGGGGCTCCAGCTCTGTAGCTTCAATCTCCATTTCCTTCCTGGAAAGTCCTTAGCAGGGGACCTGCACTGTACACTTGAGAGGTCAGGATTTATCAGATCCACCTTATGTTTCTGTCTGAATAAAATGGAGCTAGAAAAAAACATCTGGGGAGCTAACAGGCAGAGAGCCCAGGACTTTGAAGGGGAGGCACTGTTTGTACTGTGATTTGAAAAAAGAAAAAAAAAAAAAAATCAGAGTTCAAAGCACTGTTCCAAAGGTGGGCAGGCTGAGAAACAAATCAAAACCAGCAGTTCAGGGACGCAATAAGAGTATAGTCAGTGCCATGAATCAAGGAGCGAACCGTCACATTTGTGAGGGTGTCCTCCTTTACAAGCTTATCAGCTGTGATCAGGGAGTGAAGGGCAGAAGCACAAGCGGGCACGGTGCCCTCAGGTCATGCAGAGATGGCTCACGTGCCAGGCAGGAAAGCGGCCTTGTGTTTGCTCTCTAAAAATAAAAATAAGTGGAGAGATGTTCAAGGACTGTGTCCACAGAGAGAGCATGGAGGCAGAGCTAGGAGGCACCTAAGAGCTAGTTTCCCTGACTGAAAGAGAATCCTTCAGCTAGGCAAGCCAGGTTTCAGGGTCACCATCGGGAAGAACCAAGTCTTCTACAAAGACAGATTGTTTTTAGCAGATATTCCACTAATTCCCACCTTTTCCAAACCAGTGCACCAAGGGAAGAGAACGGTGGGGTTTCCATCCTCGTGTTTCTAAGGAAAGTCCTAGAGGCACAGCAACCTACGTCCTCCCAAAGGATCAGGTGTCTCTGCCATGCTGAAGCCTGCATTTATTTCCCTGTGCTGAGGTATCAAGCTAGAACCTTTCTTACTCTTTTCATCTAATCCTAAATATTCCTCTTCAACAATTCTCTCCCAAAGCAAAATTCAGTCTTGCTGGGAAGGTCTTCAGGTTTGTAAGAAGGAGGCCAGCACTTTGCTGGTTAGTATCTGCAAGCATTATTTTCCTTTGTCAGAGGACACTGTTTTACTCACTCTCCTCTCTTACTCTTGAAATTTACAAATGATCATCCAGGAACTGCTGCTGTGTTACCCAGAGTGAGCATGAGGTCACAGAAGTGTCATGTGTTACTGCTTTTGATAGAAGACTTCTAGAAGGCTAGCGAAGAACAGAGGATGGAAAAGGAAAGCTTATACTTAGTTACACTGGCTCCTGGACTCGAGTCAGGGAGAATATTACAGAGCTACCAGTTGGGGATAAACTACTTTCACAGATGTTTAGACAATTCATAAGAAGAGCACAGACTGGGACAAATAATAAAGACATGTGACCTTTCATGGAATAAAATGAAAAACTACTGGTTTTGATCTACCCTGCTTAAATCCTTATAAAGTACCGTGCAGCCAACTAATCTGAGGCGTCCGTACACGGAATACTGTGAACTCGTGATTCTAAATGTAGGACGGACATAATCAAAAGGTTTTTGATTACAGAAAGCTCAGAACCAATGGCCTTGATTTGGGACTTAATTATGCAAATTAAGCCTTAACTAGGGTTTTCTTTTAGGTGTATGCTTGCCAGATTTAGCAAAAACACAGGACCACTCAGCTAAATTTGCAAGGTATGTGTTTATACTAGAAAATTATTCACTGTTTACCTGAAATTCAAATTTAATGGGATGTCCTATATTTTCTATTTGGGTGAGTGTCTCTATAAATACCCCTGTTCTGATAAGACATATCTAGTAAAGAGCTGGGAATTCAAATTCAATGATGCTGAGAAAAAAAAGAGAGAGAGAGAAATTACTTCCAGTGAATTACAAAAAAAGAAATACTTGAAATTAATGGATTATATGAATATTAAGTCTTACAGTACATTAAACCATAAAGATGGTTGGTAGATGACACTAAATTAACTTTATACTGCTTATCATTTCCTGTGGCACAGAACTGAAGAATCAGAGCATACCTGGCCCAATGCTTTAGAGATGATATATGTCCAATAAATATCTCTCCACTGATGTCCAGATGACACAGGCCAAGCCTGTTCATTTTACATTAAAAATTCTGAATAGTTTCAATATTGGCAGGAAAATAGCTGGCATGTTGAGCTAATGATTAAAGTATTTAAAGTCAAAGTGTTCTATAAAGAAAATAATCTGCACCAAGCAAGCTACTATGGGGTCATTAAGCTACATAGTACCTTTTTAATTTTTTTCATCAAGCCTCTTACCCTTGAAAATTTTTACTGAACATCCCAAGAAACAGTGCGTTTTTTTTTTAAGGTAATTTTAACAAGTGAGTTTTTCAGAAGTAAAAATTACTGATATCATCAAGGAAAAAATTTCTAAATAAATAACCTTTCTAAAATCTGCCCACCTCTTTTATCAAATCAAATATATCCCATCAAGTTTTTGTTTTAAACAATAATTTTCCAGTTGTCTTAGATTATCATTAACTGTCTGAAAATCATTCAGAATACCTTATCTTAATCATTTAGAAATAAAATCATCATCTAGACTATACACATTAAAACTGCTACTGCTGCTGCTGCTAAGTCGCTTCAGTTGTGTCTGACTCTGTGCGACCCCATAGACGGCAGCCCATGAGGCTCCCCCGTCCCTGGGATTCTCCAGGCAAGAACATTGGAGTGGACTGCCATTTCCTTCTCCAATGCAGGAAAGTGAAAAGTGAAAGTGAAGTCATTCAGTTGTGTCCGACTCTTAGCGACTCCATGGACTGTGGCCCACCAGGCTCCTCCGTCCATGGGATTTTCCAGGCAAGAGTNCGGAAAATTCTGAAAGAGATGGGAATACCAGACCACATTACCTGCCTCCTGAGAATCTGTATGCAGGTCAAGAAGCAACAGTTAGAACTGGACATGGAACAATGGACTAGTTTAAAATTTGGAAAGGAGTTAAGACAAGGCTGTATATTTACCCTGCTTATTTAACTTATAAGCAGAATACATCATGGGAAATGCTGGGCTGGATGAAGGACAAGCTTGAATCAAGATTGCTGGGAGAAATATTAGTAACCTCAGATATGCAGATGACATCACCCTAATGGCAGAAAGCAAAGAGGAACTAAAGAGCCTCTTGATAAAGGTGAAAGAGGAGAGTGGAAAAGCTGGTTTAAAACTCAATATTTAAAAAACTAAGGTCATGGCTTTTGATCCTATCACTTCATGTCAAATAGACGGGAAAAAAAATGGAAACAGTGACAGACTTCATTTTCTTTGGCTCCAAAATCACTGTAGACGGTGACTGCAGCCATGAAATTAAAAGACGTTTGCTCCTTGGAAGAAAACCTAGATAGCATATTAAAAAGCAGAGACATCATTTTGCTGTCTGGTCAAAGCTATGGTTTTTCTAATAGTCATGTACAGATGTCAGAGTTGGACCATAAAGAAGGTTGAAGGCGTAAGAATTGATGCTTTTGAAGTGTGGTGCTAGTGAAGACTCTTGAGAGTCCCTTGGTCAACAAGGAGATCAAACTAGTCCATCCTAAAGGAAATCAACCCTGAATATTCATTGGAAGGACTGATGCTGAAGCTGAAACTCTAATACTTTGGCTACCTGATGTGAAGAGCTGACTCATTGGAAAAGACTGATTCTGGGAAAGAGTGAAGGCAGGAGGAGAAGGGGATGACACAGGATGAGATGGTTGGATGGCATCATCAAGTCAATGGACATGATATTAGAGTAAACTCCAGGAGACAAAGGACAGGGAAAACTATGGTGCTGCAGACCATGGGGTCTCAAAGAGTTGGACACGACTGAGTGACTGCTAACAACAACAACACAGAAGTCACTCAAGAGCATTTTTTAGAATGTATGTTTTAAACTAATTCATGCAAGAATTAATCAAAACAGAAGCAGAGTAATAAGGCTCAGAGATCGGTATTTCATTTCTCTACAATTCTATGATACAGGATAATTTTTTTTTTCAGGATAATTTTATGAAAACTTAAAATTTTGATTCAACTAGTATTTCTGGAATGCCAACTGTGTGCAAAAGGCATTGGTTGCTGAGACAGACCACTAAGGACCAATCCACTATTCAAACACCACTTCTTCCTAAAGAGTAGAATTTACTTTCTCCTGAGCATGGCACCGTACACACTGAAAAACTATATTTTCCACCTTCCTTTGCAGATAAAATAGCCACAGAACCAGCCAGTAGCAAGTGGCACAAGTTGTAGGGTGAGTCGACTTGGCTGGAAGTTGGTCCTCCAATTCCTCTTTGGCTTGTTGCCTGGAACACAAATGTGAGGGCTGGATTTCCAGGATAGAAGTGAGTATTCGTAAGGTTAGCGCTATACAAGAGAAGGACCTTGGGACAGTGGTGACTACGTTAGTGAGGGTACTCTAGAGAAACAGAACCAATAGGATGTAAACATATTATATAGAAAGAGATTTAATATAAGAAATCAGCTCATGTGATTCTGAAATCCCTGGGACTATAGTCCACAGACCGGAAACTCAGGAAAGGGAATGTTTCAGTTTGAGTCTGAAGACTGGGAAAAAAACATCTCAGTTTGAAGGCATTCAGGCAAAAGGGCTGCCTGTTACTCAGCTTTCTGGTTCTATTCAGCTCTTCAACTGATTGGATTTGGTCCACTAGTAACAGGGAGGACAATCTGCTCTACTCAGTCCACTGATTCAAATGTTAGCCTCATGCAGAAACACTCACACACACACTCTAAAGTTATTATACAGAGTGAAGTAAGTCAGAAAGAAAAACACCAATACAGTATACTAATACATATATATGGAATTNAAAAAAAAAAAAAAATCAGAGTTCAAAGCACTGTTCCAAAGGTGGGCAGGCTGAGAAACAAATCAAAACCAGCAGTTCAGGGACGCAATAAGAGTATAGTCAGTGCCATGAATCAAGGAGCGAACCGTCACATTTGTGAGGGTGTCCTCCTTTACAAGCTTATCAGCTGTGATCAGGGAGTGAAGGGCAGAAGCACAAGCGGGCACGGTGCCCTCAGGTCATGCAGAGATGGCTCACGTGCCAGGCAGGAAAGCGGCCTTGTGTTTGCTCTCTAAAAATAAAAATAAGTGGAGAGATGTTCAAGGACTGTGTCCACAGAGAGAGCATGGAGGCAGAGCTAGGAGGCACCTAAGAGCTAGTTTCCCTGACTGAAAGAGAATCCTTCAGCTAGGCAAGCCAGGTTTCAGGGTCACCATCGGGAAGAACCAAGTCTTCTACAAAGACAGATTGTTTTTAGCAGATATTCCACTAATTCCCACCTTTTCCAAACCAGTGCACCAAGGGAAGAGAACGGTGGGGTTTCCATCCTCGTGTTTCTAAGGAAAGTCCTAGAGGCACAGCAACCTACGTCCTCCCAAAGGATCAGGTGTCTCTGCCATGCTGAAGCCTGCATTTATTTCCCTGTGCTGAGGTATCAAGCTAGAACCTTTCTTACTCTTTTCATCTAATCCTAAATATTCCTCTTCACCAATTCTCTCCCAAAGCAAAATTCAGTCTTGCTGGGAAGGTCTTCAGGTTTGTAAGAAGGAGGCCAGCACTTTGCTGGTTAGTATCTGCAAGCATTATTTTCCTTTGTCAGAGGACACTGTTTTACTCACTCTCCTCTCTTACTCTTGAAATTTACAAATGATCATCCAGGAACTGCTGCTGTGTTACCCAGAGTGAGCATGAGGTCACAGAAGTGTCATGTGTTACTGCTTTTGATAGAAGACTTCTAGAAGGCTAGCGAAGAACAGAGGATGGAAAAGGAAAGCTTATACTTAGTTACACTGGCTCCTGGACTCGAGTCAGGGAGAATATTACAGAGCTACCAGTTGGGGATAAACTACTTTCACAGATGTTTAGACAATTCATAAGAAGAGCACAGACTGGGACAAATAATAAAGACATGTGACCTTTCATGGAATAAAATGAAAAACTACTGGTTTTGATCTACCCTGCTTAAATCCTTATAAAGTACCGTGCAGCCAACTAATCTGAGGCGTCCGTACACGGAATACTGTGAACTCGTGATTCTAAATGTAGGACGGACATAATCAAAAGGTTTTTGATTACAGAAAGCTCAGAACCAATGGCCTTGATTTGGGACTTAATTATGCAAATTAAGCCTAACTAGGGTTTTCTTTTAGGTGTATGCTTGCCAGATTTAGCAAAAACACAGGACCACTCAGCTAAATTTGCAAGGTATGTGTTTATACTAGAAAATTATTCACTGTTTACCTGAAATTCAAATTTAATGGGATGTCCTATATTTTCTATTTGGGTGAGTGTCTCTATAAATACCCCTGTTCTGATAAGACATATCTAGTAAAGAGCTGGGAATTCAAATTCAATGATGCTGAGAAAAAAAAGAGAGAGAGAGAAATTACTTCCAGTGAATTACAAAAAAAGAAATACTTGAAATTAATGGATTATATGAATATTAAGTCTTACAGTACATTAAACCATAAAGATGGTTGGTAGATGACACTAAATTAACTTTATACTGCTTATCATTTCCTGTGGCACAGAACTGAAGAATCAGAGCATACCTGGCCCAATGCTTTAGAGATGATATATGTCCAATAAATATCTCTCCACTGATGTCCAGATGACACAGGCCAAGCCTGTTCATTTTACATTAAAAATTCTGAATAGTTTCAATATTGGCAGGAAAATAGCTGGCATGTTGAGCTAATGATTAAAGTATTTAAAGTCAAAGTGTTCTATAAAGAAAATAATCTGCACCAAGCAAGCTACTATGGGGTCATTAAGCTACATAGTACCTTTTTAATTTTTTTCATCAAGCCTCTTACCCTTGAAAATTTTTACTGAACATCCCAAGAAACAGTGCGTTTTTTTTTTAAGGTAATTTTAACAAGTGAGTTTTTCAGAAGTAAAAATTACTGATATCATCAAGGAAAAAATTTCTAAATAAATAACCTTTCTAAAATCTGCCCACCTCTTTTATCAAATCAAATATATCCCATCAAGTTTTTGTTTTAAACAATAATTTTCCAGTTGTCTTAGATTATCATTAACTGTCTGAAAATCATTCAGAATACCTTATCTTAATCATTTAGAAATAAAATCATCATCTAGACTATACACATTAAAACTGCTACTGCTGCTGCTGCTAAGTCGCTTCAGTTGTGTCTGACTCTGTGCGACCCCATAGACGGCAGCCCATGAGGCTCCCCCGTCCCTGGGATTCTCCAGGCAAGAACATTGGAGTGGACTGCCATTTCCTTCTCCAATGCAGGAAAGTGAAAAGTGAAAGTGAAGTCATTCAGTTGTGTCCGACTCTTAGCGACTCCATGGACTGTGGCCCACCAGGCTCCTCCGTCCATGGGATTTTCCAGGCAAGAGTGCTGAAGTGGGGTGCCATTGCCTTCTCAATACTAAAATTCATTTAGTACAGTAGCCCTCAACCTGTATGTCCCACCTCCAGTTTATCACAAAGGCAACAGGGTTTATTTGATTAGTTACACTTCTTGCTGGGAGCAGGTTCCTCAGAGGAGACTGATGACATAAAGCACTCTTCTTTCCACTCCTGCTTGCCCACTACTTGGTATATACTAGTAATACTTGCTGATTTGTAAGACTGTATAAAACAAAGGAGAAGAGGGCAGCAGAGGATGAAATGGTTGCATGGCATCACCAACTCAATGTTCATGAGTTTGAGCAAACTGCAGGAGATAGTGAAGGACAGAGAAGCTTTCAGTCCATGGGATCACAAAGAGCTGGGCATGACTTAGCGACCGAACAACAGCAACAACAATAAAAAATCTTTGGCCGAGCAACTTCTCTGTGGTTCCAGTGACTAAGACTCTGCATTTCCAATGCTGGGGGCCCAGGTTTGATCCCTGGTCAGGGAACTACATCCAGCATGCCAAAACTAGAGATTCCAAGTACCACAACTAACACTCGGTGCAACCAAATAGATAAATGAGTGTTTTTAAAAATTCTTTGCCTGAAGCTTCAATGCTGCGAATAGCAAAATTACCATCTTAGTATGGTGGGAAAGGGTCAAAACGTCATGTCCTAAATTGTGACCAACCCAAACATTACTGCTCTGATGCCGATACATTATTCTGATAATGTTAAACCAAGAAAAATTAAACTTGCAGAAAACGTGTATTTAAAATTTTCTGCAAGACTCATTCTGGTAATTTAAAACAAATGAAGGAAAAACACAGAAAAGACAATGCAAAGAGAGGAAGGGAAAAAAATACAGTCTTTAAGTGAATTAAGTAGCAGTATGCTGGAGTCCTTTAACCAAAGACTGAAATATGGCAGAATTAGAAAATGCCAGGTTATTATACACTGTCTGTATGGACAACCTATACCCCACAAGAACTTGTTTTAAATAATGTTAAAAATCAATAAAGCCCTGCTTTTATTATCAAAGTGCATGAGCTGAAATTCCTTAATGGGGAAAAAGAGCAGGGAATCCTTCATTAATTCAGTAGGAAATGCCTCCTGGTAGTCAAGGAATCATTTTTGGGTTCCTCCCTCTCAACTCAATGGTGCTAAGATTCCAAGGAAGTAACCTGTGAATAGCACCATGCCCAGTGAGTAATTTCAAAGTTCAGGTGTTACAGTATGATGAATTCATTATACCTTTTAAGTTTTAAAACATCTTAGAATTTTTGTAAAGCAACTAAAGTCACTAATTCAAGTAGATTTAAGATACAATCTATAAGGCTACAAAGTGAGAGAGAGAGAGAGAGAGAGAGAGAGAGAGAGAGAGAGAGAGTGTGTGTGTGTGTGTGTGTGTGTGTGTGTGTGAATAATAACCTATGAAATCCACAATCTTGTGAAGAAACTGAAGATTAGCTGACAACAAAGATTAGCAAGACATTAATTCAAAAGAGGCCAACAAATTTCTAAAAATTCATCTTTTTGTAAAGGACCCCTGATTTTGGCATTTAGCTGTTTTTAATGGCAAATGTTAACTTCTTATGGTATAATTACTGCTGGAATGTGTTCAGTGCTATGGTGAAATGATTATATGAAATGTATTTTGGTAGTCTTACTGCTTGCTGTTCTATCCACTCTCACAGAAAAATCACACCATAGTAAAAATAAGTCACTTTCTCCTTGTCCCATGTAAAGAATAATGTCCTGAGTAAGGCAGCCAGAAAGACTGCTGTGCCTCACCTCTGAACAGAAATAACTGAAGACATGATTTCAGAGTTTTCTGTGCAGGGAAAGAGAGTGAAGCAATTAGTTGAAACACTAAGGGCAAAAAGAGTGGATGCTCTCATTTCATTGCCAACTCAAAAGCTAAGAGCCAAACCCTCGCTGTCATATATGTCCTACTATAAGGGGGAAGAATGGGATATGTATCTGTGTGTACATATTGTGAGTTGTATGCAGACATGTTGCTATTGGTGGGGGGAAGAGGTCAAGGTGATAACAGTGGTGAGGAAAAGTTAGAACTGAGAAACTTCAAAATTAATATACCAGAAACACAAGATTACTAATGGCACACTAGGAAAAACCCAGTCTGATGTAACAGAAATAACCTTATTCAAGTTTGGGGGAAAAAAACCACATCCCTCAGAAAATCTTAGAAACAACCAGTGGCTGGGGATAATTTATGTTGTTCAAGAAGGAAGAAATATTGCTTTTCCCTCCCCACTACACTACTAATGTAATATGCATGTGGAAGGTAGACAGATAAAATAAACTGGTGACACAGTAAACTTTTATACTCACAAGGCTACCACAGTAGATAGATGATGGTAACGCAAGATGGCTTTGGAAAAAATGAGAGGGAATGAATGAAAAGTCCTTTGTTTAATGACTGCCCCCCCCTTATTGCTCATGTTTGTCCAGTTTGTTACTTTTAATATGTATTATTTATTTTAAAGACTTCACATATTTTATCTCCAATACTCACAATAATCTTACAAGGCAGGTATTATTAACCTTCTGTTACAGACAAGAAAATTCAGATGCAGAGATTTTGACCTATGTGCCATCAAAGTTGTAGAGCCAAGATTTGACCCCACACTGCCTGCCGGATTCTTTTTTGTTTTTGCTTTTCTTTTTAGTCTCCAAGACTCTTAATGGGCTCGGGACATAAGCTATTACCTGGTAGAGCCAAAACATATTGTGGGGAACGATACTTGGGATATGAACTGAACTGTGTTCTCGCCAAATTCATATGTTGAAGCCTTCATCCCTAGTGCTTGAGAATGTGACTGTATTTGGAGACAAGTGAGGCCATCAGGCTGGGCCCTCCCCCAACATGACTGGTGTCCTTATGAGAAGAGGAACCTGGATGCAGAGAGACAACATGGGTGTGCCCCCACAGAGCACAGACCACGAGAGCATACAACCAGAAGGCAGCCGTGTGCAAGCCGGGAAGAGAATCCTCAGAACGAAACCATCCTGCTTTTGGACTTAAAAATAAACTTTGGAAATAAATTTCTGTTGTTTAAGCCACCCACTTTGTGGCATTTTGTTACAGCAGTCCTAGCAAGCAGACTACTGTAGGAAAGGAGAAGAAATCATCAAACAGTCACTTGCAAACAAAAGTGACAGCAGCTTAAACGTTGTTCGGAATGGATGAAGCAGGAACAAGTTCCCTCCCTGGAGGTGCTGGAGGACTGTGGCTTTGTCTGCCAGGCACACGCCTTCTAGTATGTTCCCCCCATACTACTCTTTCTACCGTCTGCCAGGCACACACCTTCTAGTATGTTCCCCCCATACTACTCTTTCTACCTCTTTTCTCTCTCTCATAGACACAGGGCTGAAATGTCTCCACAATGCCAACCCACGCACCCCCAGCAAGCAAGATACATGATAAACTGAAGGCATTTTACGGCATGGCCCGGTGTCCTTTCTTCAGATCTTGCTAGAATAACATGACATTTATAAAAATACAACCCACTGGATATTTGGCACTGCTTGGGAATGAAGAATATGTCCACTTAAGAGCCAATCCCCCAAGGCTGTCAAAAAAATCTCAAGCCAGGATTTCTTCTATAAACATTACCTATCTTTTAAGATTCTACTGTCCAGGAAGTAAAGAAAATGTCTCTGCTTATTCCCAAGTCTCCTCTGGCCTCAACATAAATAACATAAACCAGACAGAAGGACCTTAAATGCTTGGTCAAGGCCCAGGGATGGGACAGCTCTGTGCGTCTGGTAAGGAGCCTCTGCACTTCCAGCCGTGGCCCTGGGTCACCCTCGTCCAGAACACACACCAATGCAGAGTCACCCTCCACCGGGGGCCAGCCTCCTCCAATCCCTGGGCATGCTGAAAGAGGGTATTTACGGATTCTTTTTTCAGATACCAGTCAAATAATGTTCCCGTTCACTCACTCACTCACCTTAAGACCATACAAAATTTAACATCTGGGAGGATCAACTCTGCCCCGAAAGCAGATGACAAGGGTGAGCAGTCATGGAGGAGTTCTCCTCAAGCAAAGAGGATTTGCCAGCTCGCCTCTGAGGTCCCGGCCCTGAAAGGCCAACTGTGGTATGTTTGAGTTTCCATGGGGCCTGGTGCTTGCTGGCTGCTGCTGTGTTCACTCAGAACCCAACTGTGCTATAAACATCTAGCCCTTCTGCTGAGAGCTGCCTGCCTGGCCTTGCTTCTAGGAGCCAAGAATATGCTATTTGGGAGCTGCAGGCTACATGGGAGCTAAGACTTGGGGGACAGCTGACCCTTCTCTTCTCCAGGCCAGTGATGGCTCTAAAAGGAAAAAAAAAAAAAAAAAACACGCTTACACGAACATAACAAGAGCAAGGAGAAAAGTCCAGATTTTCCTCACCGTGTGCCACCCAGCCATGTTTACACTGATCGCAAGTCCTCAGGTTAATCTTCCCCGGCTGGAAACACTCACACGTGCAGTTCACCAGTGTGCAGCGGATGGCCTGAGAGTGAGAGGAGGGAAAGAAGATTAGTGTCTGTTCAAAAGGGACCCTATTTCTTCAGCATTTTAAGAAATAACACCTTCTTCCCATTTTTAACAGCTTTAGGGGCCTGGAGAGATTTAGAGAAAAATTTTGAAACCATCAAAAATCTCTGACCAAAACATATTAGAAAACAAAGCTGATTCATTAACAGAATGTTTCTTGCCATTCATAGATAAGCTTTAAATTGGAAGCATAGACTAAATAGTATAAGAGTGAACCTTACTCTTATTCTATGAGATGCTGGCTCTGTAATACCAGAGATCTGAAAGAGAAAAAAAGATTGCTACTACCAAATATTCGCTGACAAGAGTGCAAAAGATATAGACTCTTATACAATAACAAGTGAAATGTTGAAAATAAAACATGATATACAAATAGTATTAACAGAATATGACTTTTCTTCTGCAGTGTTTGATTGAAATGCTTTATCAATCTCTTAGACACCTTCTGAAAGACACTCCTTTTGGCCCAATAACATCCATCATATTTCTGGCATCATTTATCACTTCCTAACTCCTTGATTTTTTCCATCTTTGAAATATTAATTCCATTTGCATTCCTATTTTGAAAAATGCAAAACAACCCTCTCTTTATTTTAATGATGTAAGAAAATAAGTTTAAATTTGCTTTTAGATCAGATGTAGAATAGGAAAAGACATTTATGTGAATATTTGATATTTGGAACAATTCACCTATATTATACAACGCTGGAAGACACACTCAAAAACGTTTTATTTCTTCACAAGTACCTTTAAAAATTATCTCATCAGTTTACATTTTAAAGTGAATCCCTAGGAAATTAACATTAATGAAGTGTAACTTTTTATAGATTAAAAACCTAGGCTGAAGAATTGTGCTAAAGATGACCTATGCTCCAGGACTACAGTTAATAAATTTATCTCATACATTTAGTCCTAATTTGCATGGAAATTCTGAAGACAGAAGGGATTTTGTCCAACCATTCACAGATTAACAATCTACTGTAACTACCTGAACTGCCAGGAAAAGATCTCTCTACAGCTTTAGATGCAATCAATA
>SJYV01035104.1:436297-504619 GCA_006410875.1 Neotragus pygmaeus | reverse complement strand
TGGGGGGGCGGGGGTGGGGGGCAAGGCAGGAGGCTATGTGAAACTGCAGTGCTGGGCCTGAAAGCTCTGCCCACTTACACAGCTTCAGACGCTCATACTCCTGGAACCAGCTGGGTTTTTATATAAACTGTCTCATTTGTAACAGACAGTATTTTAGATATTGTTAACATGGTTGAGCCAAATTCCATTTACAGAGAATAAGACCGAATGGGCTTTTACCGTTCCCCATGCTTTAGATCGAGCAAATTTAAAATATTTCTCTTTTGCTAATGAACATTAAATCTATAGGTCCTTATTCAGTTTTCGGTGTTAAGAGTCATGGCCGTAGCCTCCTTTCTTGCTTCACCTCTAACCCTAGTTTGCTCCTCTATTACTGCAAGAAAAATAGGCAAGGGTACCATCTGTCTGATGTTTCAGGGTCTTTCTTCCAGTGTCAACAGTCCAATTACATATTAGGAGGTTGTACAACTTTGCTGTATGTATGAGTGAATAAAGGAAATAGTAATAAGACACAGGGAGAGCAAAGGAAACGCTGACATAGCAAGAATAATATATCTGGAGGTTAGAAAGGAAACTATTTCTCCCCAAATTTCTTATAACAAATTCAGTAGTTTAACTGACTGAGCAATACATCAGAACCTTCCAGGTTAGAAAAAGTTTCTTTAAATGGCACGTTCTTTAGGAAACTCAGTTTGATTGTACTATAGTAAAACAAACTCCAAACAGTTTTTTAGAGGGCAGTGTTTCTACGAAAAACAGGGCTCTCTGTACACTATTCAGTTAAAAATTCAGATACAGCAACCGGATTGACATTAAAATATTTATATAATCTGAGATACGATAACAGAATCTTTCATAAACACTATAAATAAATAAATAACTCTGCTTACCAAAATAAAGAATGACCAAAACTAAGAATGACCGTTTCTCAAGAACTATATGTTCTTGCACCAAAGACATACATCTTTTAAATTGTTAATTTGATAACATTTTATTATTTCACAAAAATAGCCTCATTTTACATTATGTTTTAAAACACACTTTCCTCAACTTTAATTATAGTTATATTCAGGACAAAATAAATTAAGAGACTTGTAGATTTGCTTTATTTTAGGTATATTTGTTTATTTACTGGTTCAACTATTCATTCATTTACTCAGAACTAGTTTATGATTCAAATATTTTTCTCTTCCTAAATAACTTTATACGTCTGCCACGCTTGGGAATTAAAACTTTTTGTACCATCATCCTTTTTCATGAATTTTACTCCTTTTGTACCTAAACATACAAACATTGGAACACCTCAACTCCTTTTGTATATAAACACTTAAGCACTGGAATATCCATTTTGTATTTCTATGAATTCCAGAAGGTTTATTTGTTTTAAATCCAGATTTATATAGACTACAATTGTGCCTTAAGGGAATTATATATACTTAAACAATATGGTCTAAATAAATATTTTGAATACGAGACTATTGCGGCTTCAAAGGAAGTTTTACTCTAAATAACATTTTTGAAACAGCATAAAAGTTTGACATACTATTTATTCAGAACAAAACAGAACCAATGTGATCACTTGCCAACTCACCCACACTTCAAAAACATAAATTATCATAAAACTATCCAAGCCAGTTAAGCCTCAAAATGTATACACTTTACGAGGAGAGAGCTGGGAAGAGCAGAGATGGAGAAGCCTTCATTGTGGTGATCACACCCGTTTTGTTATGGAGCTAATAATACACTAGGTTTCCCACTCACTGCTGGGCACCCACAACTACAGAGAAATCAGGGATGATAGCGAAGTGACAGAAAGGGAGCAGCAGGAGACGAGAGACGATCTGATCAGGTTGTTCCTCCTTATAGATTCAGGACCTTCTGCAGGTCTGGCCAACTCAAGCCTGCAACCCCTCCACACCTCCAGGATCCCACCTCATCCAGTGCCCTGAAACTCTTTCCTCCATTTCAATATGATCAGCTTTTCCAACAGCCCAAGAACAAGAACAAAAGTTCTTAAGCCTACGTCTTAAATAAAAGGAATAATTTTCTGCTTACCTTTACCATGGATATCTTGAAAGAAAAATCCATGCACCCACCACCCAGTGCTTCCACCTACATTTTCATTTTATAATCTGGATTCTGTCACACACAGTCCTGAAACTGCTTTCTCCAAGAGGGATGTTCTCATCACATCTGGTCCCTTTTTCTAGTCTCCTTGTTCTCCGAGACCTCAAGGCAGCTTAAGGCATAACTCTCCTTCATTCCTGGACTGTAGAGACAAACTATCCTAGAGTTTTGGCAGCAGCTTCTCACTCTCTCTCCACTGTAAATAAATACAGGTGTTTCTCACAGGCAGGCTTCTCATTCTTTAACTTGGCAATTTCATCCCCTCCTACAGCTTCAAGTATCATCACTACGCAAAACCGACCACTGCAGAGCCAAGGACTGTGTTAAGTGGAAGGAAATGCATAGTGAATCTCGATGCTCAAGGATGTGACAGTCAGAGCTCTTGGGCAGTGGGTTCCGAGGAGACACCCTGAGAAGAGAAGGAAGCCCCTGAAGAGGTTTGAGAAGGATCGTTTCTCGCTCTTTACAACTTTGTCTTTTCTTCCACCAAAGGCAGGACATAAAAATTTATCTACAACAGCAAACCATTAATGACTAATAACAATAATATTTTTATAATGAATGTAATATTATAATGAATGTAATATTCAATATTAATATTTTATTATTGATAGCAAAGGTGTGTTGGATAGTTGTCATTTCCAGATACTTACAAATATCAGCTCCCCATGAAAATACCATGAGGTCCGTACTAGTATTCCCTTTCTTTCACAGAGGAGGAAACTGCGGTGGAGCTACCTCAGGATCTCACTTGAAGTCACAGCAATCAGATCCAGGGGGGTGGGAGCTCCCCCTCCCACTCGGTCAGGCAGCCATGGACCGAGCCCCTCCACCTGCCCACCATCCACCTCCACTCTACACTGTGAACTCATGTTTCTCTTTCAAGCTTTCAGCACAAATATTACTTCCATTCTCCAGAGCAGCTGCTCTCATCTCCTGATCGCGGCAGAACCCCATTAGTCTCCTGCTTCACAAGTGTCACAGCACGTACCACAGCTGTGAAGATTATATTTATCTATACTACTTATTCATAGCCTACTTTAGCGATACCAGTGGTAAAGAAAACGCCTGCCAATGCAGGAGACAAAGGTTCGATCCCAGGGTCAGGAAATTCCCCTGGAGAAGGAAATGGTAACCCAATCCAGTATTCTTGCCTGGGAAATNATTATATTTATCTATACTACTTATTCATAGCCTACTTTAGCGATACCAGTGGTAAAGAAAACGCCTGCCAATGCAGGAGACAAAGGTTCGATCCCAGGGTCAGGAAATTCCCCTGGAGAAGGAAATGGTAACCCGATCCAGTATTCTTGCCTGGGAAATCCCATGGACAGAGGAGCCTGGTGGGCTGCAGTCCACGGGGTTGCAGAGAGTTGGACGCAACTGAGTGAATGAATATGCACACGTGTGTGTGTGTGTGTGTATCTGGGTGGCCTGCAGTCCACGGGGTTGCAGAGAGTTGCGTGAGTGAATGAATATGCACGTGTGTGTGTGTGTGTGTGTGTGTGTGTGTGTGTGTGTGTGTGTGTGTATCTGGGTGGCTGTGTGTGTGTGTGTGTGTGTGTGTGTGTGTGTGTGTATCTGGGTGGCTATTTGATGTCTTCCCTTCTAAAATTTAAGCTCCTTAATGGCAGGGTGACATACGTTGGGCTTACAATGTATACAGGCAAATAAAGGTGCTCAAAAGGCATTTAAAGAATTTTATCAATCTCTTAGCCTCTTTGCCATCTATAAAATGATAACAGTAACACCACAACTTTGTCAGTGGATTCAAATGATATAATATAAAGCATGTGGCTCTTTGTCCAGTGATAACAAAAGCTCAAAAGACAGAAACCATTTATGACTTCAACAAACTTTCCACATTTTACCTCTGAATTATTTTTCCCTTATGATTCTTCCCAATGTATTTCTTCCACACCTTGTAAATGCTTAATACATATTTAGTCTTAATGAGTAAATGAACACTTTGACATATATGATGCCACTTTCTTCATACTATAATCCTCTAAACTGGGCATGACAGGGATCATTATTTAATACTGGAGTTTAAAAATGTTTATATAGGTGTTACACATCTCTTAAATGATAGGGTGGATTTCCCAATTATTAATCAGTTTATTTCCATTAACTATAGAAAGAGAAGATATACAAGGGTTATATGTATGCTTACAGCTGATTCACTTTGCTGTACACCTGAAATTAACACAACATTGTAATCAAATATACTCCAATACCTTTTTAAGTTGTTAAAAAAGAAGATACACAGTTGAAACCAGTAAATTATAAATATTCAAGTTCAAAAGTATATCTAAAATTAATAAAGTAGACCAATTTAGTATAAAAATATTTAATCAACTTTCAGTCAGTAACACTCTCATATTTGAATATTAAGTAAGAGTGCATTTGCAAGTATTCTGGATGAGTTCCAAAGACCTATTCAAATAAGAGATCCTGTAATCACTAAAACGAAAGTATCTTTAGCTTTATTATACTTGTAGCTGGCTTGAACTCTGCAAATTTATGTGAACTGAACATCAGTCTTCTCACCAAATGACATTCCTCAGGAAAGCAGAGAATGGGGCTTCAGCTAATATTAATATTTAGTGTATCCCATAAAAGAACTATACACGAGGCTAATCAATACATCTCCTATTAGCTGTTCCTTGTTTGGGAACACTTACAGAAGTTACCTATTAGTATAAAATAACAAAAGGTAAAATAAGGTCACGGGGCATGTAGAAACATAAGACACATTCTGAAGGAGCCATCACAGAGAACCTCCTCTTCCAAAAAGCCCCGCTAAAAGTAAGACTAATTCCCGTTCTGGGCCTTGTCTTTTCACACTAAAAAACCATCTGCCCTGAGATCTCCTCAAGTGTTCATTAACTTGGCCAAACAGTCCAGGTATAACTAAAAATCCTTTTAAAATCCACTTTCTCCTTATTCATTTCTGGAGAGAATACCAGGATTTACAACTTGGATTGTGAAGTTTTACTAGAATGATTTTTAAATGTTAAAGAGTTAAGTACATAACCTGCACTAAAACTGAATTACTGAAAGACTCAATCATTAATTCAGCATTCACCTGCCCGAGCAGTTTCTCCCATAACTTGGGTGGTACAATCTAGGCACACAAATTAATTGGCTACAATGCTGATCAGTGACATGGTTTGCCTCTCTTATTTTTAACAAAAACAAATTTCTTAATGAAATGAATTTTCTACTTTGGAAATCACACGGAGGTATGATAAATAGGTAAGATCAGCCAACCTTCTATGAGGATACATATAACATAGTCTATGTTATAATTAACTAATTAAATCATCACTGCATATATCACCCATCTCAGAACACACACACAAGTACCGGAAGAAAAGGTATGTATGATGCCAAAGATCAAGTAAACCTTTAACTTGGCATAAAAATGTCCTTCAAAGACATTTAAAAATACAAAATCTGGAATAAAAAAGTACCTGCAATGAATCAGGAAACTAATTGTTCTATGATTGCCTCAGAATACACTGCAGTAACTACAAAGTAACAGTTACCAACACTATGGATGAAAGGAGTAATCATATATATATGACCAAAAAAAGATGGACTTCCACACCCAAGAATACATCTTATATATGAGAACCCAATATAGTACTTCAGGCACTGCCATAAAGATTCTAAAGAGCTCACATGATAGTAATGGTGATTAAGTCAGAAAATAGCCCCTTGTATACTTTTCAGGACAAGTTTTTAATCCTCCATTCTCACATGGCTGATTCATGATCTAATTGAAAAGAAACAACTTCCAAGAGAAGTACACTGAGTTTTGGTGAAGACATGGAAAATCTCTACGTTACCATCTTTGTAGAAGAACACAGTGTCTGAGATTTGCATAAGTCATTGCACCTCGAACAATGCCATTTTTTTTTTGCATGATAGAAGACTTCTGAGCTTACTTAAGACTAACACGAACTAGACAATTACATGAGAAACTTACTTTTACTTGATTACAAAACATAGGACAAAAGGTATTTACACCTACTGTGCTTCAGGGTTTTATAATCAGGTATCAAAACAAGGCAAGAAGCTGTGAGCTGGATAGACACAGAACACTGAGCAAGAGACCCTGAATTTAAATATCCTATAACGGGGTATTATAACAACCTGAAAAGTCTTATCTAACTCTATGAGACTTAATATAAATAAATACTTAAAGTAAGGTGGATATGTTTTTGCATTTATGCAAGGAAACATACAGATCTGAGTTTGAATGAGTTAGGTTCACAGACTTCACAAGTGATTATCAGTGATTATAGGTTATATGGATGCACAGTGTTAAACTACAATGGTAAATGCCACCATTCATAATACAATAGTAACAACAGCAAATAAGAAGCAATGAAGTTATCCTGTCTGCTTAACCAAACCCATCAACAAATTCACACAATAGGATTGCAACAGTATATATCTTAGCTGGTGGTAAGATAAATTAGAAATAAAAAAGTTTATTGAGCCTTCAATAAAAGATTCCTTATTAATCTTGTAGCTGAGTCAGGAGACTTACAAAGACATGGTCAGTCCACAGCCACTACAAGGTGTAGATGCTACTGATGTAAAAACAGTGGACAACAAGGTCAAGACAGAAAGCTGGGGGCTTCCCTGGTAGTCCAGTGGTTGGGAATCAGCCTTGTAATGCAGGGGACACCAGTTCGATCCCCGGTCCTGGAAGATCCCACACACTGCATGGAAACTAAGGCTGTGCTCCACAATTGTGGAGCCTTCATTCTAGCACCTGTGAGCAGCCCCTGCTCCACAAGAGAAGGCATTGCAACAAGAAGTCCATCCTCTGAAGCTAGAGAGTAGTCCTCTCTGCAACTAGAGGAAGTCTACGTGTACAACAAAGACCCAGTGCACCCAAAAATAAACGTTAAAAAAAGAAAAAAAGACAGAAAGCTGGGCGACTGAAAATGGCAGACTTCAACAAGACATCATAAGAACAACATTATTGACGAAGGAAATATTATCTTCCCAACAAACACATCCAAAATACCTGAAAGAGATTCACTGTGAAAAGGCAGCCACTGAATACCAGTTACTGCTAAAAAGCAGAAGACTTAAAACCTCACTTTAATTTTCTCTTAAAAGGTATGCTCCCTCCTCCCCAAACAACTGGCAAATGGATAAACAAAATATGGTATTTACACAATGGAATATTCATCTGGCTCATCCAAAGAGAAGAACACTTGATAATACCGCAATATGGATGAACTTTATCATGCTGAGTAAGAGAAACCAGACACAAGAGATCGCATATCACATAAGTCCATTCATATGAAATATACAGAACACAGAGATCTGTACAGATAGAGAGTAGTTAGTGGTTTCTTTTTAACGTGACGAAGAAATTCAGAAATCACTGTGATGATGGTTGTGTATAACTGTGAACATACTAAAATTCATTAAACTGTACACTTTAAATGAGTAGAATGTATAATCTGTGAACTCTATCTCAATAAAACTGTTTAAAAGTGAGGAGAGCAAACCCACTAAACCATCTAATTTCTTTTAATGGTTTTAAATCATTTAATTCATGAGATATTATTCCTCAGGGGACATAATGTAGCATAATATCCTTCTTTAACCTAGAAGGTCAATATACAAATACTAAATGATTGAACTGTGGTGTTGGAAAAAACTCTTGAGAGCTCCCTGGACTGCAAGGAGATCAAACTAGTCGATCCTAAAGGAGATCAATCCTGAATATTCATTGGAAGGACTGATGCTGAAGCTGAAATTCCAATACTTGGCTACCTGATCCAAAAAGCTGACTCATTATAAAAGACCCTGATGCTGGGAAAGACTAAAGGCGAGAGAAGGGGGCAAAAAAGAGGATGAGATGGTTGGCTGGCATCACCTACTCAATGGATATGAGTTGAGCAGGCTCTGGGAGATGGTGAAGGACCGGCAAGCCTGGCGTGCTCCAGTCCATGGGGTTGCAAAGAGTCACGTGACTGGGCGATTGAACAACAAAATGATTGAACAGAAGGCAGACCAACTAAAGAATTTCTGCTGCTTAAACTTGAAATTACTCTACTTTGAAAAAAGTAAAAGCTAGTAGGTCCATGTTAAAATGACAATTACTTTTAAATCCAACGCCATTTTTCCTACCANACAAGACATCATAAGAACAACATTATTGACAAAGGAAATATTATCTTCCCAACAAACACATCCAAAATACCTGAAAGAGATTCACTGTGAAAAGGCAGCCACTGAATACCAGTTACTGCTAAAAAGCAGAAGACTTAAAACCTCACTTTAATTTTCTCTTAAAAGGTATGCTCCCTCCTCCCCAAACAACTGGCAAATGGATAAACAAAATATGGTATTTACACAATGGAATATTCATCTGGCTCATCCAAAGAGAAGAACACTTGATAATACCGCAATATGGATGAACTTTATCATGCTGAGTAAGAGAAACCAGACATAAGAGATCGCATATCACATAAGTCCATTCATATGAAATATACAGAACACAGAGATCTGTACAGATAGAGAGTAGTTAGTGGTTTCTTTTTAACGTGACGAAGAAATTCAGAAATCACTGTGATGATGGTTGTGTATAACTGTGAACATACTAAAATTCATTAAACTGTACACTTTAAATGAGTAGAATGTATAATCTGTGAACTCTATCTCAATAAAACTGTTTAAAAGTGAGGAGAGCAAACCCACTAAACCATCTAATTTCTTTTAATGGTTTTAAATCATTTAATTCATGAGATATTATTCCTCAGGGGACATAATGTAGCATAATATCCTTCTTTAACCTAGAAGGTCAATATACAAATACTAAATGATTGAACTGTGGTGTTGGAAAAAACTCTTGAGAGCTCCCTGGACTGCAAGGAGATCAAACTAGTCGATCCTAAAGGAGATCAATCCTGAATATTCATTGGAAGGACTGATGCTGAAGCTGAAATTCCAATACTTGGCTACCTGATCCAAAAAGCTGACTCATTATAAAAGACCCTGATGCTGGGAAAGACTAAAGGCGAGAGAAGGGGGCAAAAAAGAGGATGAGATGGTTGGCTGGCATCACCTACTCAATGGATATGAGTTGAGCAGGCTCTGGGAGATGGTGAAGGACCGGCAAGCCTGGCGTGCTCCAGTCCATGGGGTTGCAAAGAGTCACGTGACTGGGCGATTGAACAACAAAATGATTGAACAGAAGGCAGACCAACTAAAGAATTTCTGCTGCTTAAACTTGAAATTACTCTACTTTGAAAAAAGTAAAAGCTAGTAGGTCCATGTTAAAATGACAATTACTTTTAAATCCAACGCCATTTTTCCTACCAGGAAAATCCAGGACATCCTTATATCCTCCAACAAATTGGAAGTCAGGAGGCCTCTCAGTCATAATGTTCAGCACATTAAGATATTAGAAAAACTCGAAAGGAACTGTTTTAAATGGACAATGAAGAATCCTGTCATGTGTACGAGTAAAAGCATTTCCCTATTTTGTTGTTGCTTAGTTGCCAAGTCATGTCCAACTCGTTGCGACCCCATGCACTGTAGCCCACCAGGCTCCTCTGACCATGGCATTTCCCAGGAAGAATACTGGAGTGAGTTGCCACTTCCTCCTCCAGGGGATCTTCCCAGCGCAGGGATCAAACCCGCATCTCCTGCACTGACAGGTGGATTCTTTACTAGGGAGCTACCAGGGAAGCCCCATTGCTCAACTTACTGGGATGAAAAAATTATCTCCACAAAAGTTAAGAAATGAACATGGTTTCGGAGGAGGGGGCTAAGACAGAAAGCATATACGTCTGAGTAGATGCTTGTGTATGAGTGTTAATGTTTCTATGACTACGTGTGAACATATAAATACAAACTGGGAGAAAGGGACATACGCAGAGGCACATAAATTTTCACAGACGTGGATCCAATGAGCATCTGCAGTCATTACCTTACAACTACAACCTACTATCAATCGACATGAGGAAGACCCCATTTAAATAATGTAGGAGTTCAGAGTAAAAATCAACAGCGGGATATAGCCAATTATATAAGGAAAATATCCCTGCTTCCATGGCATCAAAGCCTGCATAGTGCTTCTGTTATGCGTTTTTTCCCCCCAATTAAATTAAGTCTATGGTAATACAAGCTATTTTGTTAGGCAATTAGTAATATTAGAGAAACAGGAAATGAAAAGGCATTTCAATTTGGGCAGAAACATTTTATTTTCTTACCTAACAGTTAACAATTAAGATATCTCATTTATTGCCTGTTTGCTTACGAAATTTTATAGACTACTTAGGCAGCTGTGATAACATAATGAGGAAAGACATACTCTTCCCGTGAACGTGCACCTAGCATCTAAATGAAAATAAGGAGTTAGCTCATTGTAAAAGAATAACCACATTTTAACTAAGTTCATTCTACATTTACCAGAATTACTTAACTTTATATAAGGAGCCAAAGCACCTCTGATATCATGTGAATGATAAGTAATACTCATCTCATTTCACCTTAATGTTGAATCAGCAATTTTGTATCCCATTGATATATATACATTTTATTCATTTTCGCTAATGCAATTTGAAAGGTGGTAATGTGATTACATTTCTCTGTGGCATTCATGAAAACAATTACTAATATAATATGATAGGGAAGCCATTAATAAGGAAGGGATTTATAATGAGATGCGAGGAGATTTATCAACCTTCAAAAGCTTTACAAAGAAATACTTCTCATTAGGCAAGAAGTAAGACAAGAAGAAGCCTAAGTTCTGGTATTTCAGAAGCAGCTTCCATTCTGGGAAGACTGATCACAGGACGATCCCCTACTTTGGTGGCCAAGCAGAGAGGCGCAGGAGGAACCCAAGACTTGTCCCACATTGTGCCACATGTACGACATCCTGCACAGAGGACAACATCCTAAACTGAGGGCACCTCCCCTTCCCAGACAGCATGGGGAGGACTTCTTGAAGGGAAGGAATCCCTCTCAACCTTGCTCCCCTTTAAAAGGAGCCAGCCCCATTATTTCAAATGCCAGAGCACAGTAATCAATCCACTTACCAAGCAAGAGCATAAGGTGGGTGACCTTTCAACTAAATTTACTCCTCTAGGTTTGTGAGAAGAATTTATCCCAGTGAAGCAACAAGGGAGACAGGTCACTGCATTTTCGAATGTATCATTTCAAATGACAGCTCTGATTACCCAGGCCAGTTGAGGCAGCCTGTGTGAGACTTAACATCTCGCATCAGACAGTGCCATGAAGCTTGCATAATACTTCAAATACATTCCTGTATTTAATCATCAAAATCCCCCAAATTAGAGATTTTTCAAACAGCAGAAAAATGAGGCTGTGAGATGCCCTTAAATGGCCACAGCTAGTAATCCGGGGCTCTTTCCACCCAGCCGATGCAGGAGAGGAGAGGCCCTGAATAATCCCCTTGCCACCCTCCTCCACAGTGAGATTTTCTCAGACATTCTTCCAGTTCCAAGAGGAGTTTGAGACTGAATAGGAGATGCGCGTGAAACTACCCACAGAGGGAGAGGGGTGGGGGAAGGTTTCAAGCCACTTGAAAAGATATGGGGAACTGCTAAGTAAGCTGTTAACCATTTACACTAGGATTTTCTACAAACCAAGCGGCACATTTTTAGACACAGAAAGTGACTCTCAACCCCTTACTATGAAATCTGTCAATGGTTACCTTAAAAAAAGGCAAAAATCTGGAGGGGGTAGGGAGTGAGACAAGGATTTGCCAAGAACACTAATTTTACACCATCTTGCTTCAACTTGTCTTGCGATTGTCCATTCATAGAATATCTCAGCAAACATTTTAATACCTTCCATTGTGCATCTGTCTATGCATCATAACTATGTCTGATTATGAAAGAATGTTTCCTTGCCCATGAGCAGATATCACCTCAGGAGTCATACCTATTACTACTAATAATAATGATATGATGAACAGTCTACAGTGCCCTCTTATACGTTATTTATGTGAGGTCATAGACTCTCCAGGGGTCTGTGCTGAGACCTGGATGGGCTTCATTAGAGCATCATATAAATCACTAAAGGCACATCTTGATTTCACCACTGGCTAGAGTCCCTGGAATTTTTTAAGTGGAACCACTCAAGATAAAAACATTAAAAAAAAAACACAACATTATCATTTCTTCTAAAAGGTGGGTTTCTCAAATCGCATGCATTGCATTCAGATGCTCACAGAAATCCCACAAATTTCTAAGGACTCTATAAGCATCTGAGGGTAAAAGGTGCCCTAGAGTGTTGCAAAAAACATGATTCTCATTTTACTTTTAAGGATTAGTTTAAAGGACAGAGAGAGACACACAGAGAAAGACAGCAAGAAACAGACCATCTAGCTGCTATCAAATGCTTCGACATCACTGAGCAAATGGGGAGACTGATGCAATGGTTGTCAGGAGCTCTGAGCTAACTCTTGTAAATTCAGAAATAAACAGAAAGCTTGTGGGAAAAAAACGGAGTCTTCCAGAACAATGTTAATGTCATCTTGGGTATGTGGATTGGGTTCACACCTGTGTTAGCTGAATCAGCATAATGGGCTATAACAGCTTCGAAGCAGCTAATATGGTCCATTGGGTCAATAATCCGTGAACTAAGAAGGATTTACTTGGTAGACTATAAATGGTTCATAAGGACTCAAGAATCACTTCATCAGATCAAAAATCCAATTTTCATACAGTGCCTTTCTACGAATTAGCCAAAAGAAAGAAATAGCTCTAAAGGACTTTAAGGTCTATCAGTTAAAAATTTATTTTTTAAAGAACAGTAGAGAGGAGGAAGAATTAAATGCCTCTCTTTCTTTTTGGTGAACCAACCAATTTTAAAGGGGAAAAAATACACTTTATGATGGAAAGCTAATATACAATAGGAAATGTTCAAGGGGCTTTTCACGTTTTCCTCAGGGTCCCTGAATAAATGGATCCAAAGAAATGACATGCATGCATACACACATTCATTTCCTCTCTCTCTATGCCTCCACATACCTACAGATAATACCTCTAAATACACTGTAAACACCATTTCTAGGCCGGCAGCATTTAAAAATAAAGATTTACAATTTATTTGTGTTTCTCTTTACATGGTTTATATTTGTGGGTCTGCTGCAAGAAGCCTACAGAGACACATGGGTCAGCACACGGACACTGGTAAACTCTTCCATCTTCACATATGGAGAAGCAGGCCAAAGAAACTATACAAGGTAAACAGTAAGAACTCCAATATATTTTCAGCATTTGAGAGAGAGAGAGAAGAGAGGTCAGTGCACAGGTTGACTAAAGCTTATACAGCCAGTACTCAGAGATAACTGCAACTTCTGCTCACTCTAGGCTGCAGAGAAATACCAGCCTTTATCCTGTGTTTGTGTTTTCATTACATATTCACACTAGGTGATCGTGGCTGCAGATTAATTTTTTTTAATGTAAGCTCATGTATGTGAATAACTGTATTTACTAAGTTCATAGCAATGAAGAAGAGCAAAGGAAAATGCTCCAAAAGTATAAAAGACTGAAATTAGAATTCCTAACAAGAAAGAATTCCTTTACTAGGGAAGAAAATGTGATCTATCACCTGTCTCTCAAAATGCTATTAGCCTCTCTTCGTCATAAGGACAACAAGAAGGATTCTTTTCTTTTGGTTTTTACAGAAGTAACACTGAATAAAATAATAAATGTTTTTACGTCAAAGTATATTAGCTATTGACATAAGCTCGGTCCTCTTAACTTCCACACAAGGGAAAGAAAAATTCCAATAATTCTGAAATAGACAGATAAAACTTTTTTCTGTGGCTACGGCCATGTACTATTATACATAACTGGTTATTTTTTTTAAAAGCCTTATTGGTGCTCTCTGAAGGATTTTCTTTTATACATAGCTTTATCCTATAATTTTGTCCCTGTTGGGCATGCTGCCTAAATTTAAACACAAACAGTCAAGCAATGAAGAAACATTAACACATTTACTGTGAACAAAAACTCCCAGTTGTACAGTGAAATTTTAATACATTTCAACTTATCTCTTTTACTAATGGGGAGAGTACAAACCCTGCAGGAATTCGCTCTGCAAACTGGTAATTACAGTAGACTCACTTTTTTATAATGCATATGTATAGTCAGACACAAAAAACCCTGGCTGCCCTTTTGATGTAGGTTACAATAGGAATGTTTAAAAATTATGAAAATCTATAGCAATTCTAAAGGAATGCATTATTTCATGGAAAACTGTCCTTTAACTCTGTATATAGACACAAATAGACACATATTTAGATATTGGCTTTACACACCAGAAGGCACAATCTTTATCAGTATGTACTTTTATGTCATTTCCCCCCGTAATCTTGTACAGAATAAATCCACTCCTTGTTGTACAAAGCTGGATGTGACTTTGAATAAAATAATTTCTCTCTTACATAAAGATGATATTCTTTCATTCCATGTCTGGTTTTCCTATTTTGTCCTCTCTAGTTTCGGGTATTTAAATCTGTATTTTGAGATCTCAAAGTATCTCTTCATTAAATTGTTAGGGATTCCAAACCAATCATTTATCTCTTAGTATAAGCAAATGTGCTCTTTGACCAAAGACCCTATGTACATACCTGCAGAGAACAAGAACCACGCACTGTAATTAACAGTAGCAAACACAGTTGATAGAAATAAGGTAAAATTTGTTACTATTCACATCACTTGCTAAACACATTTTTCTGTCAAATTTTCAGTTTCATAACTTTATAAGAAATTGAAATCTGATAGAATGTTAACAGGCGATCAATATGTAATTTACATTAAACACATATTTCTAAGTATTGGCATACAGGGTGCAAGGGGGAAATGAAAGCAGAAAAGCTTTCAAGTGGACATAAGTTTTGAAATGTTTTGTGAATTTCAAAATAAACACACAAATAAATGATGTTGCTAAAAATGTTTATCTGTGACTAAGGAGCAACTACAAATTTCAGCTGTTATCTATCTGGAAATTGACATTATAAAATTCACATGTAATAAAACATACAGCATAGGCTACCAAAACAGGCCAGGTGCTGTACACAAATCATTTCCTGGTCACCCAACTTCAGAAAAGACAGTGACAAGACGTAAAACAAGTAAACATTCCCAACAGGCTTGGCTAAAGCAGAATCCACTCATGGTTCAGGGAAGATACATTTTAGATATACATATCAGAAAACGGAAATCAACTCTGAATATTCATTGGAAGGACTGATGCTGAAACTGAAGTTCCAATACTTCGGCCACTGATGCAAAGAGCCGACTCATTGGAAAAGGCCTGATGCTGGGAAAGATTGAGGGCAGGAGGAGAAGGAGGCAACAGAGGACGGGATGGTTGGATGGCATGGCTGACTCAACGGAGGCGAGTTTGAGCAATCTCCAGGAGATGGTGGAGGACAGGAAGCCTGGCGTGCTGCAGTGCATGGGGTCGCAGAGTGGGACACAACTGAACGACAACACATTAAGGGCTTCCCTGGTGGCTTGGAAGGTAAAGAATCTACCTGCAATGCGGGAGACTGGGGTTCAATCCCTGAGTCAGGAAGATCCCCTGGAGAAGAGAATGGCAACACACTCCATCTGCTTGCCTCGAGAATTCCATGGACAGAGGAGCCTGGTGTCTGGTGGGCTTACTGTTCATGGGATCACAAAGAGTCAGACACGACTAAGCAACTAAGACACACACACACCTTATATCAAGGACACACATGTCTAGCTCTTCTTCGATGCAAAATTAGTAGCATTCTAACCTTATGTCTCCCTGTCAGTATAAGAAAGGATGCTTTCTTCTATGCCATCGCCATTTCTCTCCCCACAAAGTCCACTTGTGTGAGAGTGTGCCTGAAACCCAAACAAGAAAACCAGACTCATCATGGTTCAAGAATCCAGGCACTGGCTCTGTCACAGGCAATGTATATGTTCTTGGACAACCCCTACTGCTTCCACAGGCAATGATATGACACATTTTCCATTTAAAAGAAACAAAAAAAAACCCAAACATACAGATATAAACATAAATACAGATATATTCTTTTCTTGAAGTCAGTTTTTGCAGCTGCCCCTTTTGTTCCTTGATCCAACTGTTACTAAAAATATCAAATACATAGTGATGATAGTGGCTTTAACATGAACAAATTAACAGAAATATACTTCAAGGATAGCTACATGTAAAATTTTGAACCTCTGCAAAATCCATTCACACTATATAAACGGAACTGAACATGAAAGGGTAACAACTTTAAAATGTATGTGGCCCATCACACACAAAGCGTTCATGCTTTCATTTGCTAAGTCTGTTACTCAGAAGACCTTGCTAGAAGTTGTGAACTACTACACAAACTTGCCATCTGCTCCCTCCTCACATAATTTTGAAGGCCAGGTGATCAGGAACATGTTAAAGTAATTTGAAGGGTTAAATCATAACTCATGCGCTCTAGTTATTTATAACTTTCTGATGGTCAAACAGAAAGAAGCAGAAAGTCAGTATTCTGATTCCCTGGCTGTACGACACAGGGATGGCTCTGAATGAAAGCCTACAGATGCAGATAAAATACACACACTCCTTCAACACCTTCTCCAAATGAGTAAGTCTCTCAATTTGTCTTTCAGTAAAGGCTTCCCAGGTGGCACTACTGGTAAAGAATCCACCTGCCAAAGCAGGAGATGCAAGAGACAGGGGTTTGATCCCTGGGTTGGGAAGATGCCCTGGGGGAGGAAATACCACCCACTTCAGTATTCTTCTCTGGGAAATCTTGTGAACAGAGGAGCCCGGTGGGCTATAGCCCGTGGGATCACAGAGTCAGACATGGCTGAGCACACAAAGGAGAAAAGTAAGTTGAGGGGGTGAGTCTGAATACTCTGCACAGGCTGATGGAGTCTTCCCAATCTGCTTTCCTACTCCGGAAAGCAATGAAATCACTGGACTATTATACTTCTGATTAATATGGAAGTATTACATGAAAAATGGGCAGTATGCTACAATAAGCTTAACACATTCATACATTTAAGTTTTTCTTCAGTGATTTACAGGGTCATTTTTTCATTTTGTGGTGATTCCACCTCTTCAGTACAAGTACTATCACACAAGTCAATGTATTATTGGATGCCTGGATAATTATATACACACAAATTAGCTTTGGCAGTCTACAAAGATGATAAAGGAAGATAGCAGTACCCAAAATTTCACTGTATTTATCAATCTTCTACCTTCACAACCCTGATATAAAAGAAATCTATTCCTAGCCTATATTATATATTTTATATTATCTAAGATAGACCCTACAGAGATGGTCACAGACCGCAGATAATACTATTCATGAAACTAGCCATCAGTGCCAAAAACAAAACAAAAAAGAGTACAAGTTAGATTTATGCAAAGTACCTCATAGTTTTGTTAAGATAACTGCTTCCCGCACTGTTTAGACAATTAGCATGTCACATTTGGGTGGACAATAAGTAGATGAGGAAGGCACAGTTCATTATGATTTCACTGAAATTTGATTTGAACAGCCAAAGAGCTGGCAGTGAACATATTTTTTAACATTTTATTTTTTTTATATCCAGTAAATGTAAGACTATTATTTTAATTACAAAATATATTACCTGTGTTCAGATTAACTCCGAGGCATAGATGCCAGATGGTATGCCTCAGATATAAATAAGAGGGACAGAATTTTAAGTGGCTGTGTATTTGTATAGTATTATTTTCTTTTAGACTATAGTGGAAACAGTGTCAGACATTATTTTGGGGGGCTCCAAAATCACGGCAGATGGTGATTGCAGCCATGAAATTAAAAGACGCTTACTCCCTGGAAGGAAAGTTATGACCAACTTAGCATATTCAAAAGCAGAGACATTACTTTGCCAACAAAGGTCCGTCTAGTCAAGGCTATGGTTTTTCCAGTGGTCATGTATGGATGTGAGAGTTGGACTGTGAAGAAGGCTGAGCAATTGATGCTTTTGAACTGTGGTGCTGTAGAAGATTCTTGAGAGTCCCTTGGACTGCAAGGAGGTCCAACCAGTCCATCCTAAAGGAGATCAGCCCCGGGTGCTCATTGGAAGGACTGATGCTAAAGCTGAAACNGCAATTGATGCTTTTGAACTGTGGTGCTGTAGAAGATTCTTGAGAGTCCCTTGGACTGCAAGGAGGTCCAACCAGTCCATCCTAAAGGAGATCAGCCCCGGGTGCTCATTGGAAGGACTGATGCTAAAGCTGAAACTCCAGTGCTTTGGCCACCTCATGCGAAGAATTCACTCATTGGAAAAGACTCTGATGCTGGGAGGGATTGGGGGCAGGAGGAGAAGGGGACGACAGAAGATAGATGGCTGGATGGCATCATCGACTTGATGGACATGAATTTGAGTGAACTCCGAGAGTTGGTGATGGACAGGGAGGCCTGGTATGCATGGGTCACAAAGAGTCGGAGATGACTGAGCGACTGAACTGAATTGGTCTACAGACAGACTCAGTTTTTGCCTCTCAATCAGAAATTAACAAATTTCAGAGTCAACCTACATAATGCTTATCTAGCTATATTCTAGTGGCCAGAGTATTACTTTTAAAAGCAACTGTATTTATTAATTTTTTAACAGTTTTTATTGAATTTGTCACAATACTGTTTCTGTTTTAAATGTTCTTTGGCTACAAGGAATGTGGGATCTTAACTCCCCAACCAGGGACCAAACCTGCACCCCCTGCATTGGAAAGTGAAGTCTTAACCACTGGTCCACCAGGGAAGACCTCAAAGCATTTTTAATATTTATCTCCATGAAAATTAGTTTAGATTCTGTGTGTCAACTTACTGAAATGGAGATTCCCCCCAAATTAATACAATAATTAATTTTATAAGGTCAATGATAAGGGTGAGGAGGAGGGAATCCTCAAGTGCCTAAATTAGTACGATGTAGAAGTATGACTTACGATGAAAGTGAAAGAGGAGAGTGAAAATGTTGGCTTAAAGCTCAACATTCAGNGCTGACTCATTGGAAAAGACCCTGATGCTGGGAAAGACTGAGGGCAGGAGAAGGGGACAACAGAGGATGAGATGGTTGGATGGCATCACCAACTCAATGGACATGGGTTTGGGTAGACTCCGGGAGTTGGTGATGGACAGGGAGGCCTGGTGTGCTGTGGTTCATGGGTCGCAAAGAGTCAGACACGACTGAGCGACTGAACTGAACCAAGAGATCATCTGTTCGAAGAGCCTCACACAATGGAAGACACGTAGCAAGCAGTGAACGAAAGCAATTATTATGACTATTAATCCTATCTTCACAAAATTATCATGGAAAGAAAATATGTTTCTGATATACATAATATATGACTTCCAGATATATAGTTCATACATTTATAAATGCCCTCGCCTATATTCACAGAAATTAGCTAGGGGAAGAAAAAGAGAACCTGACGGGGAAAGAGCTGAGAGGCCTAAAACACTGTGGTACAGCTTGCAGATCTGTCCCTCCCTAGCAGTGAACCTGAAGATCAAACTTGGCTTCCACTTCCTCTGCCATGACATGCATGAGTTAGAATATGCCCCAGACGTCCTCTAAGCTGTAGGTTTACATATATTATTAGGAACTTGCTTTCATCATGCACTAAAACTTTCTAAATATCATACCCCTCCACCCTAAGTTCAGTCTCTTAACAGGAAAGGACCTTGGGATTTTTGTGCACTTCTCTGGTGCCTAAAATACAGCCCTATGAAAGGAAGGTGCTTAACAGGCTGTTTGAAGGCAAGGTATTGAATGTACAAGACTGAGCTGCATCTGATCACAGACCAGCTGGAGAAAATGCTACCCTACGGGGCCTTTCAGAGCCAAAGAGCTTTTATGGTAAGAGTTTCAGTCCTTAGTTTAAGAATGACTTTTTCTCAGTACCAACTCTGTGCCAAGAATGGTAGATAAAGATATTGTAAAAGCATATGAACACACAACCCGTAGTGTGTAACCTACACACTACCTATGTAAATAGGCAACTTAGAATGGAGTGGGGTAAACACACAGGGCGATGATGCACAGTGAAGGGATCCCCAACCTGTGAGACAGACAAAGCGGACAGTTTCATTGTAAGAGACACTGAAGGAAGAGACCCAAATGGAGAGTACACTTGAGTTGCTCCAAAACAAAATATCTGGAATTCAACTGGAAGACTAGCTAAATAGGAGAATACAAAAATAGTGCATAACTCGTGTATACTCTGCTAATACACTGACCTCCATTCTTACATAGTTACAGAAATGGGGAGAGGTCTCCTGGTCTTCTCTCCCTTGTGTTACGGGTGGTATGTATTCAAAGCATGTGGCTATAAACTCTTCAGGCCTCTGGACTGCAAAGTCACACCAGGGAAGGTACCTTATAGCATTTAAGCCACTGAGCTTATTTCCATTTTGGGTCTTCATTCAGCCTAACCCGGAAAGAAATCTCTTCTGTAGGTCTCTCCTGGAAAGATCAGTGTTTTATTTCTCTTCTTCACATGAGGGTTTCTTGTTCCCCTCTCTCTCGCCAGTAAGTCTTGAATCCCTAACCTGGTCTTCCTTCTCGTCTGATGTTGCTTCTGGTCTGATGTTCCCCAGGACCCTCGTCTCTCTCTGTCCTATGTCTTGACTGAATTGAGAGGGAGAACAACTAGATCTGGCTTTGTTTTCTTCTTAATCTTCTCTGCTTCCCACTCCACTGTTGAAGATATCCTTTCTCTGAGGATCACAAGCTCTTGAGAAGATGAATTGCCTCTGTTTTATCCTTTAATGCCTAATCATTTAATACAAAATCACTGCAGATGGTGACTACAGCCATGAAATTAAAAGACGCTTACTCCTTGGAAGAAAAGCTATNAAACTTTCTAAATATCATACCCCTCCACCCTAAGTTCAGTCTCTTAACAGGAAAGGACCTTGGGATTTTTGTGCACTTCTCTGGTGCCTAAAATACAGCCCTATGAAAGGAAGGTGCTTAACAGGCTGTTTGAAGGCAAGGTATTGAATGTACAAGACTGAGCTGCATCTGATCACAGACCAGCTGGAGAAAATGCTACCCTACGGGGCCTTTCAGAGCCAAAGAGCTTTTATGGTAAGAGTTTCAGTCCTTAGTTTAAGAATGACTTTTTCTCAGTACCAACTCTGTGCCAAGAATGGTAGATAAAGATATTGTAAAAGCATATGAACACACAACCCGTAGTGTGTAACCTACACACTACCTATGTAAATAGGCAACTTAGAATGGAGTGGGGTAAACACACAGGGCGATGATGCACAGTGAAGGGATCCCCAACCTGTGAGACAGACAAAGCGGACAGTTTCATTGTAAGAGACACTGAAGGAAGAGACCCAAATGGAGAGTACACTTGAGTTGCTCCAAAACAAAATATCTGGAATTCAACTGGAAGACTAGCTAAATAGGAGAATACAAAAATAGTGCATAACTCGTGTATACTCTGCTAATACACTGACCTCCATTCTTACATAGTTACAGAAATGGGGAGAGGTCTCCTGGTCTTCTCTCCCTTGTGTTACGGGTGGTATGTATTCAAAGCATGTGGCTATAAACTCTTCAGGCCTCTGGACTGCAAAGTCACACCAGGGAAGGTACCTTATAGCATTTAAGCCACTGAGCTTATTTCCATTTTGGGTCTTCATTCAGCCTAACCCGGAAAGAAATCTCTTCTGTAGGTCTCTCCTGGAAAGATCAGTGTTTTATTTCTCTTCTTCACATGAGGGTTTCTTGTTCCCCTCTCTCTCGCCAGTAAGTCTTGAATCCCTAACCTGGTCTTCCTTCTCGTCTGATGTTGCTTCTGGTCTGATGTTCCCCAGGACCCTCGTCTCTCTCTGTCCTATGTCTTGACTGAATTGAGAGGGAGAACAACTAGATCTGGCTTTGTTTTCTTCTTAATCTTCTCTGCTTCCCACTCCACTGTTGAAGATATCCTTTCTCTGAGGATCACAAGCTCTTGAGAAGATGAATTGCCTCTGTTTTATCCTTTAATGCCTAATCATTTAATACAAAATCACTGCAGATGGTGACTACAGCCATGAAATTAAAAGACGCTTACTCCTTGGAAGAAAAGCTATGACAAACCTAGACAGCATATTAAAAAGCAGAGACATCACTTTGCCAAGAAATGTTTGTCTAGTCAAAGCTATGGTTTTTCCTGTAGTCATGTATGGATGTGAGAACTGGACCATAAAGAAAGCTCAGCACCAAAGAATTGTTGGAAAAGACGCATGAGTCCCTTGGACTGGAAGATCAAAACAGTCAGTTCTCAAGGAAATCAGTCCTGATTATTCATTGGAAGCACTGATGCTGAAGCTGAAACTCCAATACTCTGGCCAACTGATGTGAAGAACTGACTCAGTGGAAAAGGCCCTGATGCTGGGAAAGATTGAAGGCAGGAGGAAAAGAGGATGACAGAGGATGAGATGGTTGGATGGCATCGCTGACTCTATGGACACAAGTTTGAGCAAGCTCTGGGAATTGGTGCTGGACAGGGAAGCCTGGCGTGCTGCAGTCTATGGGGTCACAAAGAGTTGGACATGACTGAGCTGACTGACCTAATCATTTCTATTTCATACATGTTAGGGGTCAACATAATATACATACCCATCAAGGCTTAGCACCACAATACAGATATCATATGATGTGGTGGTGAGGGAGGGTGAAGTGGAGAAGGATTCAACACACCATTAACCACACCAGAAGGACATGTCCAGGGAAAGCACCTCATAATACAATCGAAGAAGTATATACTAAATCAGAAACAGTTTCAATCACATTCATGGAGTGGCATTTGGGAGCCCTCTTTGCTTGGCAAATGGTGGTTGTGCCTGCTAGATGCAAGGCTATGATTAGACTCCCTGAAAGCTGCAAAAAATGACCAATGAGCAACATCTTTCTTTAATATCCCCAGAGGGAAACTGAGGTTCCTAGCAACTTCCATATGAGGAGAAAAGGTAGGCTGCACTTATGGGACTGAAGGAGGAAGAGTCATGTGAGACACTAACAGAACACTTGTGTTTAGTCACTCAGTCGGGTCCCACTCTTTGCGACCCCCTGGACTGTAGCCCGCCAGGCACCTCTGTCCATGGCGATTCTCCAGGCAAGAATACTGGAGTGGACTGCCATGCCCTCCTCCAGGGACTGAACCCAGGTTTCCCACATCGCAGGCAGATTCTTTTATCATCTGAGCCACCAGGGAAGCTCATAACAGAACACTTAGAGGATGGTAATCATCAGGGTTGTATGGGTCTGCAACCTGAAACAGAGATAGGTATTTGTGAATAGTTGACCCAACAGAGTTTAAATGGAATTAATGAAGAGGATACACCTGAAAAAGTTTCTACCTGCTTTTATTTTTTTTAATGACTTACCTATGCTTAAGTAAATGGTACTTTAAGGAGAAACCTGTAAACTTTTCTTTTATTAGCTACTTTGTACATAGTGTCAATAGTATGTACATGTCAATCCCAATCTCCCAATTCTATCTGCTTTTCAACAGCCATCTACTCTGGCAGACTTCACACTCATTCTAATCCAAAGCATCTCACCTCTCCTTGCCTCAGAGTTTAGGAACACCATCACCCAGAAGACCACAGTGCCTGATGTCTTCCCCAGGGCATATCACTGTGCATGTCCTTAAAATAATTAGTCCTGAGTGTATGCCCATTTTCAAGACGACATATGTATAGCAAAGTCTGTTGCTTGCTGGCACTTAAGAGAGAGAGTTTTGTGATAAAGCAAGGAGAAAGTAGCTGTCAGTTAGGCTGCCACTTCTGTCATACTTGTTAATGATGCAGGTCCTGTAATTACATTGTGGTTCTTTATATGAACTCAGGGAAAGCTTGCTTGGTTTTAGTATGAAAACAATTTATGAAATTATAGAAACAGACTGAACACAGCAGTTCATTTGTTGAAGCAATTATCCAGATTCTTGTCAAAAAAAAAAAGTACAAGTGAGAGAAGACTGTGATGTGCAAAAAATGTTTCTAATTCTATGCTCTAATATGTACAATATGTCTGTGGTTGTGCTGAATTATGTTAATAAACTGCAGCCGAAATATATTTGTCACAACACAAAGGAAAGGCGCTATCAATCGTCCTGCCAGATATTTTAAATTAGTCACCAAATGGCCCAGCCAGAGTTTCCTCGACAACTGTAGATGAAGAGAAAGGCTTACTTGATATTTTCCCAATGGAACCAGAAGGACTTTTCTAGTATTTGGAATTATCTGGAAAATAACTGTAAAGTGAACTATGGCACAAACGCCATTTTTAAGTGACATTTAAAAGTCCAACCCTGGACACCAATCTGATGTTATTTTTGACTGGCTATCCATCAAAACACAAGTATCCAAGACAGACTCTCAGAAGAGGATTTGGGACACTGGTCGCTGGAAAGCTCGGGGAACTAACAGAGCAATCAAGCGACACGAAGGTTACTGCTTAAATAAGACTGCACAAAACCCACAAAGTGTCTTTAAGGTTAAAAGAAGTCATTTTCTACTCTATGAACGCCAGAATTCTACAGCTTATTAGCATTTAGTCAATAAAGATTAAGTTGTAGAACAGCACTGTATCATCTAAGTTTCCCTAAGCATGTTTATCAAATCTCTGGAATAATGACTATTAAGTTCAATTCTCAAAAGTTCTACCTGCAGAGCAAAGGAACAATTACTGATTTAACTAAATAGATATTTAGTTTCCACAAATTCTATACATGCAAATTTATAAATATCTCCCAGTGAAATAATGGCTCCAGGAAAAAAACAATGCCTTTTCCACACTGAAACAACCTAGCCTCTTTCTTCTAACTCAAGCACAAAACTCCAATAAAAGCATACTACTGAAAGTTTCCTTTCATTTCTTTTAATTATTTTAATAGCTAATTTCCAGGAGGTGAAAAAGAGAGCAGGGATCAAACACTAAAATAAAATGAAGTGCTAGAAAACAGAAGCAAAAAAAAAAAAATTTGAGCTCAAATTGTGAATTGTGCAAAGTGTTACACGCAATAAAATGTGGATGCAGTTCTTTCTCCTCACATCTGGAGATAGTTTAGTATACTGAAACCAAGCAACCGTCCAGCCTGACTAGCCCCTTTCATTCACAAATAAACAATTAATGGAATGGGCAACTAATTTTCCAAGTGTTCATATTCATTAGGCTGTTTCCTGAAATTAAGTATCAGCCTCATGATACAATACTGTACACATTAAACAGTCTCTCCCTCAGCCCCCCACTTCCTTGGCCATCTTTCTCGTATCAGACTTAGAGAACGGGACGTTTGTATTTCTAGTCTCCTTCCTTACAATACACTAGCATCTGAATATTAAATTCCCTTAATTGTGCTGCGTTAGAAAGACAAAATATTAAAAATATGATGAGATCCCCTCACCAAATCCTAGCAAGAATTTCTCTTCTCATGATCCGTTGATTCACTAATATTTATCAAACATCTACTATATGAAAAGCAGAATTCTAAACCCTGACTTGTGAAAGTAAATACGTCCTCGAGAAATTTACAACTGAGTAGGGAGATAAACCTGACCACAAATAACTATACTATAAAGGAGAATGTGATCAATGTGACAAGAGAGGCATAAACAGAATGCTTTAGGGTTCAAGGGAGAGAGACTTAACTCCTTCTGAGGTAATGAGAGAAGGCTTAGCAAAGGAAGTGGTTTGCAAGATGGATAGGCTTTCAAGAGGCTCGGGACTGGAAGGTCTTCAAGGTCAGAGACCATGTCTTATTTTACTTGGCGTCCCCCACCCCCTCAACACACACACCTGTAGGACAGTGCTGGGCCATCAACACTATGAAAATGCTAGCTATTTAGCTGAATTCAACAAGCAAACATAGGAAAAAGATCACCCAAAATGGATGGACACTGACCATGGTATGGGCTTATTCAAAGAACATGGACATTTTTGAAAAGAGAATACCTAGAGACATAAGGTTAGACAGGTGGGCTGAAAAATGTATTTCAGAATAAAACAGAGCTAACACATTTCATTTTAAATTTGTGAACCATGGGGAACACTGAGAATTTCCAAGCATATGAATAATATAATTAGTAGCGTTTTATGTCTATTGTGCCAGTTTAAGTAAGGCTACCCTTACTTAAATCTTGTGGACTTTTCCAGTTCTTAAAACTTACAGCACACAAGGGAAGAAAAAATGAACTACATTAAATAATTAGAAACCTATAAACTCTGTTGACATTGTGCTTTGAAAGCCAAGAAAAGGTTGGGTATGCAACCCAGGAAAAAATGCTCCTCCAAAGAATTTTTAAGTTGAAAAGGAAAAAAAAAAAAAAAAATCCAAGATCAAGATAGCCCCAAATGCTGTATGTTACTCAAAACTGATAGTAGCAGCAGGGTGTAGCTGCCATCACTACAGGCTTCCCAGAACATGGTTTTATAGCAAGAATAATACCCATGGTTCTCCTGGAAAAGGAGATGAGTGGTTATCTTTTGTTTCTCAATTCCTTGGATACTGTTCAAGCAGTTCACCTTGCTGCCTTCCATAACCTTCCACTAAGTGACAATGTGCAAACATAAAGGGGGGGGGGGGCTCTGAGACCTCTCACTAGGATTTAGAGGCCCCTACACCTTTGAATACCCAAACACCAATTCAACTTTAAGTGAGTAATTCTTGGTAACCAGGACAGCAGACTGTGATAATTCCCTGGAATTTCCCAGAAGGAATGGTGACAAGCAACCATGTCATCTGGACGTGTCATACAGAATTGCAAAATTTTCTGAGTTGTCTCAGATTCCGAACAGACTGTCTTACTTTAAATAGTCTAGATGATATCATGTGACATTTGGCTGAACAAAAAAAGTAACAGCCACGAAGGGGAGAAGAGAGGACCTTATGAAAAACTGTCCCTAAAGAAAGAAAGGATAGTGAAAGTAAGTTCAAATTTCTGGTGCATGTGCCCTCAAAGCCAATCCTAATGGAATAAGGCTCAAAACCAAATGACAACATGTCCTATAAAATAGTAGCAGAAAATAATGCTTGGAATTGAAGCTCAAGTGTATTTGACTGCCACGAACTTCAAGGAGAAATACAACGGGAATGGGAGAGGAGGTGGTGTACCATGGGATTTCAAAGCATGAATGCCAACAAAACTGGTTGATCATTGGCCAAACCTTGGTAACCATTCCAGAATACTAATGTATAAATTTTTTAGTAGCAATGACAGTGTCTTACTCATCTCAGCATCCCAGTGCTAGCAGGGTGTCTAGTAGGCCATCAATATATGCATGTTTTGGGACCAAATTCAGTTCAATATGATGGCTTTCATTTTGAAAAGCTAACAAAACCACTTGGAAAATTGTTTATTTCTTCCTGAAGGAAAAAATCCACAGAACTCAACCAAATCAATACAAAGACTTTACTATCCTAATTTATGGAACTAAGAATGCATTTTTTTCCCAACTGGCGAGAAAAACACCTCTGTAGACCCACCATGGTGCCCCCAGCCAGGCAACTTTTGCTGCTGAGAAAAAGGTAGATGCTTTCAAGAGTGAGGTTGGAACATGATGAACCCATCATTACTCTCATGATTAATGAATGGTAGAACAGTTCATATGTAATATAGCAAGTAAGTTAACCATTCTGTCTCACATATTCCTAAAGCTCACAGTCTCAGATCATTTCTCAAGCTATTGCCGTGCACTAGGCACTAAGTATATTTATGGAAATACAGTTGACCCTTGAACAACTGGGGGATGGGGGAGCACCTACCCTCAGCTCAGTGGAAAATCTGCATATCATGTCTAGCCAGCCCTCCATATCCCTGGTTCTTCTGTATCTGCGGTTCCTTCATATCCATGGATCTACACCCATGGTGTCAGTAATCACAGACTATGTAGTACTGCAGTATTTACCATTAAGGAAAAAATCCATGTATTAAGTACACATGTGCAGTTTAATCCTGTGTTGTTCAAGGGTCAACTGTGCTTTACATACATGAATTTAGTCTTTTTGACAAATGAGCAAGATCGGTACTATTATCAACCCTATTTCACAGATAAGGAAATTAGAAGTACAAGAGATTAAATGACTTGACCAACACCTTATAGCGGGTAAAAGTGGAAATTAAAACCAAGTCTGAGTAACTCAACAGTCACATCTGTCTAACAGCAATACATCAGGATAACCCCAGTAAGGGTGGCAAATAGGGTGACTACGACTAGTTAATAATGTCTCCATCACCTTACTGAAACCCTGGGCACAAGAGGTAGTTTTCTTAAGTGGCTGTCCCTGGCACTGCACAGCATACTCTTTCCCCTTGATCTGAACCATTCTATCCTCATTGACATTTGGGCAAATATGATCACATTTCTGTGGAGTCAGACAATAAAGAGTTGCCACAGATAGTATGAAACACAGTTATGTGAATTCCAACAGGTAGTTGTGAAAGACTTAAATCACAGCGCTGGCAAATGTGTAGGACTTATTCAGACAACCACACAGTGCATTTTAGAATATGAAAATTAATACAGGGTCATGATGATCATTGATAAATGTAAATTTCAGGGTCTACCTTCAAGTCTCTTTTAATTGTGACACTACAATCAAAATGAGATACTTATTCCATAGCCAAAAAAGAAAGAAGGTGTAAGACATCTGGGTGTTCTGAGGAGTAATAAGTAAAACTTGCTAAAAAATAAAGAATTAAAAAAAAAAAGAGTCTGCTTTTTGACTACAATCGATAGTCAGGTATAGCTTCTTAGCAAGATGTAAGTTGAGAGTTAATCAATTTGTTTTTCAAAGATGAAACTAAAAACATCATTCTGTGACAAACTATATGATGCTTCAAAAAGAAAGCATCACTCAAGGAAAGCAAAGCAGAACAATATGAAAAAGGATTACAAAAACAGCCCTATGGTCTAGATTCAAGTGGACTCCACTCAGCCCACGTTCTCACCCGAGGGAATCCCCACCACAGCTCTTTATAGCCAGATCCTTAAATTTTTACCTGTGGATGAAGGGAAAAAAATGTGAGCTTATCTATAGGAACCTCTGAGTACAAGGCACACAGCTATGGCATTTGTGGCAGGCATAAACATTACTATTATAAAACCCGTCAGTGTTAACAAAGAGTGAGCTTCCTGGGGTAGGTTTCACTGATAATTCTCTGAGGCATCAGCATTTTACTACATCCAGTTTTATTTCATTACTCAAACAGGTCCTCATACTTGTTATATTTCAGGCACTGTTTCAGGAATTACATATCCACTCAGTCTTCACAGTTTGTTTAAGCTACACAGGATGTAGGTATTATTATCTCCATTCCTCAAGTGAGGTACACGGGGCACAGAGACTTCTTATGCCCACGAAGAAGGCCACACTATCCAAGGCCACACAGCTAGTACAAAGGGGAGAAACAGGATTCAAGCCTAAGCAGGTTGGCTCTGGAGCCCACGCTCCTTGTCACTGTGCCATGCTGCTCTTTCCTAGGAACGCTAGTAAAACCATGCCTCAACTAATCTCTAAGATTAGTTACGTGTCATTCTACAGTGACCAAGGGCAATTCCAGAGCTAAGATATGCACCCTTGCAGCCTGGCAGGCTTATTAGGGATCCAGTCTATCACCCCCAGCCCCATACTTAAGTGCAGTGCTGCACTATAGTAAGGCCACTGCCTTGGGGACTGTTGTGACCAACCCCTCCCTGCCACATGACTTCTGAGATGACCGGGGGGCTGCTGGCCTGGCTGCACTGTCCCTGTGATTTAAACCAGACCACCTGACTGCCTTGCTCTCTGAGCTGGGGCAGATCTAAAAATGCTCAGATTGCATTAAGCAACTTCTCTGCTCTTTGGCCAGATTCAAGCTCTAGAGTTACTCTATGTGGATTTAGTTCATCCTCTTAAGAGTACGGAGAAGGTTTTCTTTGAGATGAAATTTTTCCTGATCAAAGCTTGTTCCTGGGATGACTCAGGTGGAGGAAAGCTACAAGGGACACAGCGGAGTACCTGAAACTCTACATCTGGCGCACTGTTTTACAGAACACAGACAGAAGGAAAGGTCTGTAGATTTCAATTTCAAAAAGGAGGAGGAGGAGAAGTATTTCACATTACAATAGTAAGAAACCCCAGGATCAGAGGGTCTACAAATTCTTAACAACAGCAAATCAAAATCAAGTTGAAGAAAAAAGTGAGAACATGGGGTGGAGAAAGGATAAATATGACTTCCTTCCACAAGAACCTTGACTGTTCAATTCTTAAGCTAGGTGTTCTCAGAAAGCCAGTGAAATCTGGCTGGTCCTCTGTGGGGCCCCAATATTTCCAGAGTCAACAGCTAACCAGTCATAAGGGTGGAGAGCAGAAGGAGTTGCAGGTACCCATGGTCCTGGAACCTCTGAAGAAACAGGTTTTCTTTCAAAACTCAACCAACTTTCCAAAAAGAAAAAACAGAAAACGATCTATCACCAAAAGTGTTCATCTACTGACACTGTAACAAGTTTAGCTGAGTCACCAAATTGACCAACTTTTTATAAGTGAAGCAATTTTTAAAAACTTTTTATTGAAGATCTACTAAGTGTCAGGCGTGAAGATCGCTCAAACAAGAAATCTTATCTTCAAAGGTCAATCAACTATGGCTCAGAAGGAGAGAGGGGAGCAGAATAATGCAAGGGAATGACAAAAATTCAAAGGGAGAGAGGCTCTGGTTGAGAGGAATGATGAAACAAAACTTCCTAGTTAAAATATTCACAGAAAAATAAATATGTACACTATCTGTCCTCCTTCCAAGTACATGAGAGGAGAGAAGGGAGCAAGGAGAAAATTCAACCCTAACATGATGCCTTAGAAAAACAAGAAAAGTTTTCTTAAAACAAAACAAAACCCTTTTGGCACACCAAGCTCCCTGTGACTGCAGGGTGAAAACTGTAACATAAAAACCTAGTCCATAAGTGCCAGAGGAAAAGAAACTTTCCCCAAATAACAAAATAAAAATAAACCTTCAGTTAAAATAATATATTACACACTGATGTAAACTGAAATGCTCTTGTCCATGGGTTGAGCTTATGAAACCCTTAAACATGAGCATGTAACACTAACAAACTATTTGACATTATTATTTGGGTTCAAAGACTCTCTTTCTCTAAATGTTTATAGCACCATACCAGTTATTTCAACTGAGCTGACACAATGAATTTCAAATGATCTAATACTTTTGACTTACCAGCGGATTAGCACATGATTACCCTGAGTAAAAGGATTATTATTACTGCTGCTCTAAGATATTAACACTTTCTGTAACACACTCTAAGGACGCTGTATAGATCGCTAAAAAACGTGACAAAATACATGGGGGAGAGGGAATTTTTTTTTTTTAATGGAAGGTGATAAGTGTTCTTCTCTTATAGAGCTCTCTTGCTTAATATAAGGTGGGCCTCCCAATGGTAGAATTGGCATTTTGCATGGCATTTTCAATGGCATGCAAGTCACAAATAAGTCCAGGATTCAACACATTCAGGACATTAAGCCACGTGTGGCTTTTTTCCCATGAAGATCAGGCTCCAAACAAAACCCCCCACTTTGTAATAGACAACTAATTCTCATGTAATGAATGACAGAACACACTGTTAATGTACTTAACAAGACAGAGCTAAATTCAATGAAGCTTGACGCCATTTATATGAAAAAGGGTTACATTTGTAGACAGAGCCAACAGAAGAGGGGAATAATTCTGAATTAAACAGTGCAGCTTCTGCTTTGGTTCAGGCCTCCAGTGGAAATAAAACTCATGGCTAAGATGTGACCCTGAAAACTGGCTGCAGCAAACAAAGCTAACTACCACCACATTAAACTCTAACCCTCACAGACGAAGAAGCAACAGCTAAAGGACTTTGTTCAGAGCTTCTGCTGCCCAAAGTGCCATTTCTTCACAGCCAAATCTCCGGTCCATTAAAACACTTTCTTTCTTTACCAGACTCCATGATGTGCAAATCAGCAGCACTAAACAGAGGCACAGAAAATTCAGATAATCCCAATGATGTTTTACTATCTACTGCATCCTGTGGGTTCATCATCAAAACAAAAATTGAAAAAGTAAGCATGTGAGACAAAATGAGGATGTCTGAATGATAAACTTAGGTGGCTCTGCAGAAGGTTTTAATGTTACATTTACCCTTCTCTAACAAAGATGGACAGAGGAGTCCCGGGACACAAATTGTGCAGAAGTGTGGGAGTGGATAGGTATAACCGTCATAACAAAAGATTTTTAAAAGCCCATGACTAACATAATGCTGACTCTCCTCTTTCAAGGCAAGTGCAGAAGACAAATTTTAAGGTATATTAAAAGAACACAGCATATGAACCATGCCGATCAAGCACCCAAGGTTCTGAAAACAATTGATGAATTGTTGCAAGTAGATGAGAGAAAATGTTCATTCCTTGAGTGAGTTTACAGCAAGAACACTGATCTCCATAGCAGGCTTCCTGTAGCTGGTGATATGACTTATTTCTGTAGGATGCTCTTCCACACGTGGAGGTACCACCACCTAGAGCGGCTATACCTTCAGGCAGGGAAGCCCTGCTGGCCTCTTCTCTCCCCTTTCGGCAGTGTTATCTGGTTCTGTTGCTGTCACAGAGCCAGGGAATGAAGCTTTTCCAGAAAACTTACCCAAGATCAAACTGCGCCTGGTGACAGCAATGTCCAGGCCGTAAGTAATGTTCAAAGGATTCAACAGTGCCTGTGACTGATCATGTTCTCTCCCTTGCCATCACCTGCTGATTTTGTCCAGGTGTTTTATGGCTATCGTGAGAATCTGGAGAACAGACAGAGGGAAGACGCTGCCAATTTCTTTTGTCTGAGATTGTGAATTCCTCACACAGATGGTGGACAGCCTCAGCTCAGGGCAGCACCAGACTGCACTACCTTCAACCTCCAAGAGGGGAAGTAGAGGGAGACACAGTTGTCCCCCCATTCCAGCACTGCCAACGTGTGTGTAGTTAGGAAACTGAGACACTGTGGCTTCACATAGGGAACAGTAAAGAAGAAAGAAAGTCAACAAGTTATCTTGCGAGCATTTACTTGCTTGAGGTTCTGCTAAGCACTGACCACGCAGTTAAAAATGCTGACCAAAGGGGTGATACCTGAACAAATGTGCTTCCATCAGAGACTCTGTACCCCAAGTTTCAGTTACTTTTTCATGTGCATATCTAGAGCCATTAGCTCTCCTTAACTAACCAAAAGAGGGACTGGAAAAATCCCAGTCAAACCTTTAGAAGCTATTATATTGCTGTCAGGGGGCTTCCGAGGTGGTTCAGTGGTAAAGAATCCACCTGCAAATGTAGGAGACTCGGGTTCGATTCCTGGACTGAGAAAAGCCCCTGGAGTAGGAAATAGCAACCCACTCCAGTATTTTTGCCTGAGAAATCCATGGACAGAGGAGTCCATGGGCTACAAAGAGTTTTACACAACTGAGCGTGCATGCACACTGCTGTCTCAGTTGGAAAGAAAACTGGATTGGTGTTGAAACCTATGCTGCATGATAGCCACTAGCTACACGTGAATACTGAGCACTTGACTCATGGTTAGTCCAGGCTGAGATGTGCTGTGCATGCAAAAAAAATGCTGGATTCTGAACACTGCATGTGAAAAAAAGACTGTAAAATACTGATAAATATTCACGATGATTACATATTTTTATACCTATTTATACACGGAAATTATAATTTTGATACATTGGGTTAAATAACATATTATTCAAATGGACTTCACCTGTTTCTTTGTACTTGCAATGTGGCTACTAGAAAATCTTAAGTCATAAAATTGCTTATCTCGCTACTTACTGGACAATACTGCAATACTGGTCTAGACAAGAGGACTCTGGTCCTTTTCAGTCAGTTGTTGGTTACTTGATCATGGTCAGCTTGGTTAACTTTCTGAGCTGCATCATTTTCAAATGAGAGGAATAAAAATCAAGAATGTATCAATACCGCCAAAGTTTTACACCTCCAAAATTATAAAATTTTCCGATTATCATCCCTAAAACCGATGGGTTCATTTTCATTCGGGCCTGCTGTAAAGCAGCAGTGACAAACAGGGAAACAGGTTTTATTCATTATTCAATTAAGTTAAGAAATGACAGCTGACTGATGGTTTTAACTAAAGCTTTTCAGAGTGGTGGGCAGACTGTTTTAATGTATTAACGTATTAATGTAAAATTTATTCATCGTATGAATTCCATCAGTGACTAACAACCCACCATGATATATAAAATAAAGAATGTGTAGGCCCTGGATGGATATGGGTTTATAAAGCAGTGAAGTGAGTGGCTTGTTTTATGATTTCAAGCCCAATGTCATGGGTACATCTGACTGCAATTCATTTGGTAAATAGGCAACTATGGCAGACATCCTTTACAGAAACCTCAGAAAAGCTTTAGTGATTTCTTCACTTAATCAGAGGAAGTGTATCTTCCATTATAACGTGCAGTTGATCCCTCATGGAGGCACAATTTTTGGTGCGAGAGTGCACAGGTCCCATCAGTTATGCCTAACTTTGTGATAATTCCTGAAACGCCTCCTCATACAGCTCTTGGGTGGCCAGGCCCAAAGAAGATATTTTTAGAAGCCTGCTGTTCCCACAAGTTGTACTGTTTGTGCTAAATGACCGTAACAGGGCTAAGGATGAAGTATCTACAGAACAGCAATTCAGGTGACACTTTAAATACTTAATTACACACTATTATTTACTTCCTATTAAGGAATGATGGAGGACTTTATTCGCTAAGTTCCTTGATAGGAACAAACATTTTATTTTACAATTACATTGAGAATTTGATCAGTGTGCTGCCTAAAGTGGAGAAAGGAAATGGAAAACAGGAAGAGATTAAATGCAGGACAGAAATCCAGTATCTGTTTAATACATGTATTTTTAACCCAAATGGCGGTGAAACTAAACTCTACATCCTGGCACACTAAACACCATGCTAGAGTATGTGACTGTGTGTGTAAAACACACCTACATGCACACAGCCCTCATTTATGGATATATTCCAATGGATGAGATAGAAAGAAAAGTCAGGTCAGCCACAAGAAATTGAAGGTGTAGCTTACAGGACTCAGGAGTCAGGAACTAGGAGAGTCAGCAGACTGTACCAGATTGAGTTACTTCTTGGCACGATGAGTTTAAAATTCAAACCTAAGTGAGAGAAGAGCTACAAAAGAATTCTGCCATACTCTATGCACCCAATGGGAGGAAAGCATGGACGGTGGGACCTTCTGAAAGACATCCAAGATCAAAGTAAAGAGCACTGGCAGGTAAGTGAAAGCTGAGGAGCCTGGAGAGAAAGCCATCCAAATGGCTTAAGCCATCATGCTCTACACAGCATTTCAGAGGACACATAGCCAGCATTATAGTCGGAACTATAGCTGATACTAAGAATCTAACTTATATGCAAGCAAAACATTAAATTATTTGGTTTTAGCATTGTTCTTAATGTATAACAGATAAACATTAAATTGGGGTGGAATTAATTTACAGGTCCCCTCTGCTTGGCTAAAACCAAATGTACATGGGCCAAAATGTGAATGGTTCTTACCAGAAGCTTTGAGAAATTCAAAGTAAGTCCAGTTTTGAGCTCTGTCAGTAACAGGCAAGGTGAAAAGGATTCAGTGAAAAACAAAGCAAGAAACAGGACGGGATGTTACCTTATAAAAATGGATTACTGAATGTTTCTGTATATATTTTTGTTCAATGCTTCTTAAAACAAATATATAGCATAACTTGCTTAAACATTCAATTTGGAAATCATATATGATCCTTTCATTCAATATTAAGTTGGATGAGTCTTACCTAGCAATTTCATAAGATACCCCAAATTTTTTTAAAAACAGTTTACAATGCCCCGAGTTATAACCCTTAACTGCCACGTTAGAAAGAAATAATCTTATTCCTCCATAGCAAAGAACTTTCAGAAACCACTCAAACATTCTTGCCCTCTGAATGTTTGGGTATGGTCTCTTCATGTGTTATTAATAATCCAGACGAATTATTCATATTAATGAGCACACAATGAATATTCAGCTCCATGGAGCCTCATACCACAGGGATATCAAAACCAAAACTCACCTTTAGTTGTACTTGCCTGACAAATGCTAACAGTGCTACCTGACTGTCCCAAACTTTTTGTGGCTCTTGGGGTTATAAATGCTCACTGTGGCAACACAGGCACACACAAAAAATACTTGCCATTTTAAAGAGAGGCAAGGAAAAGTGCTCACGCAACATAAAAGTTAATTTTACATTAGTGTCATTAATATTACACTCACACTGTCACAGCCAAATAAACCGTGTGCTGTAAAAACAAATCAGGTCACTCAAGCTGCATTCTGCTAAGAATGCCAAAACCTACCATGCAGGGCTCATGTGGACACTCTTCCTCAATGGCGTCTATTGTCCCTGGTCAACTTTTCCATTTTCCATGCCCTGAATCCCTCACAAAGCTACATTAGTGGCATTAAAAACAAAACCTTTAAGGGATGGTTCCAAGTATTCCAAATAGAAGCTACACTTTGTTTTCTTAAAGTCATGGTTGTTTCCCCAGTTTATCTGGGCATTTAAGTTTTTTCTTTAAATCCAACATATATTTCTCTAAAGAAAGGTCTTTATGTGGCTGAAATCAGACTGCACACAAGATAGTTTTTCAAGGCCAGCAAGTACTTCCTAACCAAATCCCCCACTTCCTTTGCTAGCTAAACATAACTCCTTTCAATGTGTACATCCTTTAAAAAGTGAGCAGGGAGCGCCTCGCATGTAATAGCAGGCAGCTGGGAAGCCAATTGGTGCGGTCCGAGCGCAGTTTAGAAAGCAGCTCTTTAACATTCAATAACTAAGTGGTAATTGGGCACAGAAACATAAACTGTCAAACTGAATCAAAACCCCTCTGCTTTTCAGAGTGTTATTTGTAAGATTATACTAGAATTAAATTTGAACATGCATCCACCCTATGCATTCAGTCAAATTATAAAACAAGGAAAAAAAATTGCTGTGCTTTTCTTTGGATAAAATTAATGTCAGCTTTGTGTCCTTAAGCCAGACCCGATCGGGAAATGAAATATGTTTAGCCCTGAAATAGTTGTGGTAATTCAATCCCGGCGCTCTCCTTATTTTCTTGATGACAAAGAAAAACTCCCAACTGGCAGGGCCACCTGCACTGATTACTCCTCCATCCACACCCACAGAATATGAAAATGAGCCAATGATCATTAACCTTAATTTCTTCTAACATAAACCTCGGCTCTTTTTCAGTCTTGCTACTCAGGGAACTCCCCTGAGATAAAGAAGGGGGTGGGGAGGGATAAGGAAACAGGGAGTGAAAGCTCAGAGCAAAGGGGGTGGAAACAAATGAAAAATGGAATCCACTGGCTTTTAAAGAACTGCACAGCTGGCTTATTAAACTTCATACAGCAAAGATGTTACAAAGATAAAGAGATTGTGAAGCATCATCACTCTCTGGGTAGTGGGACACTTTCCTGTCCAGACCTCTCCCCTCTGAGCAAGAAATAAGAAAGGATGCTTCCTCCCCACCCTCTCACCCTGCTTGCACCTCACTCCTCCGCCCAGACCTCACTCTGTAAAGACAGAGAGCAATAAAAGATGGGTCTGGACAGCAGGAATGCAGGTGTGGCTTGGAGATCGCCAGAATGAGGACCAAAGGGCCTGTACAACCAGAAGAGGGATTTCCAAGGTGAGCACTTCAAATACAGTGTTGAATGCATCACGCCTCCTGGTCATTCACATTCAAGTATCACCAACTGGAATCATTTTAATTCAAGCTGTGTGGGGCTAGATCCCATTGGCATTACATCATCTTCTAATGGATGAGGAGCTAGATGGGGCCCTAAAAAGAAACACAACCAGGAGGGGAATGGGAAAATCTTCAAAACAAGGGTCTCTACTGCACAGATGTGTAGACCGAAAATCACCCGGGTTGCCTACAGACCTAAGCAGACTGCTGGAAAAAGATGAGAAGACCATGAAAACGAAGAACATATCAACATGTCAACATAGAGAACTCTCTGCACAGCATTCCTGAAGCTGGAAAAAAATCAAACTTTAAAAATCACTATGTTGCTAAATGCAAGCAAAAAAATTTTTAAACATGGTTCTTTTTTCCATTAGAAAACTTGAATGCAAAGGCAAATAAACGCCAAAAAAGAAAAGTACAACTGTATAAGGTACAAGTTTATTACAAGATGTTTGTTGTCTACCCAACACAGGTGGACAGAGAACAACCCTGATTATACAGTGATCCCCTCGTTATTTCAGATCTCAACTCAAGTGGAGGAGCCAGGAGGAGGGTGAGGCAGAAAGGCAGGAAAAACAAACCAAAACAAAACCCTGGCTGTAGTTTGCTCCTGGATTCCACAGCACGATTGAAAATAAAACCTGGATCCAGGTTGCTCAGTGTTCACTGCCTCCTGACTTAGCCTGCCAACTGCACACATACAGCCTTTCTTTCGCTTCGTCTCTCCTCCGCACCCCCAAGGTGCCATCAGGTGACCAAAGGTCAACGGTCCTCTCTGGAAGTGAGGACAGAGTGTTGAAGCATGTGGTGCCATGAGTCATCTTAAGAAGAGATGCTCTGGCTTGTGACCCGGCGGCGAACTGAGAGAGCAGGGCTTTTAATAAAGCAGCACTTTTGCACACTCCCAGCCTGGTTAATTTAATACCTGCCGCTTGTTTACCAAACAGCGCGGGCATGTCTCCGTGTCGGTAAGTTCCCGGTGACAGTGAGGTGACTGGATCCAGGCATGGAACAGATGCACCTTTTTACGCTCTGTTAAACCGTGTCACAGACTACAGCCCCTGAGCGCATTCCTTTATTTACGCTGCAGCCAGCTGAGCTAATTGTCAGAGACAGCCCCAGTTCTAATTCTGCAGAGTCCAGCAGCTACAGGAGTGTGAGTGCTGAGGCATGAATGGTGCAAAACTCTCGGAAATGGGAACAGCTGAAACAGTCCAAGAGTAGAGGAGTAATCTGCCAAAATTTTTTTACCTAGAGAGACTGCAATAATGTCACCTATCTCCACAGGAGGTGATGGGGGTGGGAACACAGGAAAAGCATCCCTAGTGTTTAAAGAAAAGAGAGGGAAGCAAATATTATAAGAAACACCTAGGGACTTCCCTGGAGGTCCAGTGGCTAAGACTCTGAGTGCCCGGTGCAGGGGGGCCCAGGTTCGATCCCTGGTCAGGGAGCTAGATCCCACATGCTACAACTAAGACCCAGAGCAGCCAAATAAATAAATAAAATTTAAAAAAAAAAGAAAGAAAGAAATACCTACAGAAAGGGAACACAGGCCAAGCAGAGATGGCATTCATTTTCTAAAGAATAGGGTCAGTTGCACCAATATTCACAAGCTCAGAAACTACCTGATTATAGGCTGCTTGTTCAATGCAGCTCACACTGATGGTTCTGCAAGATACAACACGGATCATTTCAGATACTGTGGTGTGCACCCATTAATGACACCAAGAGTCCCATGTCCAGCCTGCCAGTCAACTGCAGCCTGCCTGGTCACAAGCAGACAAAGGAGCTCCCATTAATTGTTCTCCTCACACCCTGCCGTACTTGGAGTGGTTCCTCTTAGCTGGAATACCAGACTCATATTTTATCGGTAGCAGGAGTTCACTCCAGTTAAAGCTCTTCACCCGTCATGGGCATTTTTCTGCAAATTAATGTCTTTTACTTGCATGACTTCTCTTCGTATTGTAATTTGGGGTTTAAACGGATCATCATACTTTACAGAAAAGAAAAAGAGCAAAAGAGCTCCGTGTTGATAATTTTTACTACTTATGACCAAATGACCTCAAGTGAGGAAGAAAAAATTAAGTCATTTGTCTTATGAGGTACAGAGGACATTTTATGGTGTACAATTTAGCTAATAATGGGTTGGGGCCAATGCTTAACAAGTCACATGTTTCCATTGTCCCTTCACCCCCTGCTTATGTTTTTACCACATCCTAACAAAAACATGGCCAGAACTGGTGAAAAACATACGGTTCCAACTAATGAATCACATACTTTCCCGCAAGTACAGTAAGTACTACCAGCTGTGTGACAGTCTTGCTCTGGCAGTGGAACCGGCATAGAACAAGCCGGCCCATCTGAAAGCAGCTGCGCTGAAAAACCACAAGCAATAGACGTGTGTCTGCCTTCTCAAGGCGGCTTTGTCTCTCTGTTCTGTCTCTGCTCTGTCCTCAGGATGTGCCAGCCATCTTGTCTGGAGAAAGTTTTGGGAAATTCAGAGGTAGAGAGAAGACCCCCAAATTCAAAGACCTTCAGCTTTTTCAAAAGTGTTGTCACTGTGTCAAGTGGAATCCCTCCAGAGGATGATAAAACGAATACATCTCTTTCCCACATCCACCCACCCATGTGCCTCTTTGGGGCCCTGTCTTAGACTAATGATTGTGTCTATCCGGGGATCTAAGTACGGGACGTGAGACACAGAGACAAGAACTACACCAGATCCAGCTACTTACAGACGGGCTCAAGAACGAACCACACAAAACACACATATCGGACAATTCGCAGATAATCAACTCAGGCCACGAGCTACTACAAAAATTCAAACCTGCCGTTTATACAACAATAAGCTTCGTTTGTAACCACAGAACATTCTGAAAAAAAATTCCCCGGCAAGCCCTAGATATTTTTACACAAATGCACTTTTCCTTTCTGTGAAACAACATTCAAATGGATAAACATTCCTGTTAAAGGGAAAGAAAGTCCAGCAGCATTAGTCTAAAATGTAAGTGGAAATGGTAGGATTTTTTTTTTAACCTTTAGAGCATGTGAAGGCAATGGCTAATAAAATTTTACGAACATTATTAAGTGAACAGTAGCTCTTACGCAGTGTCTAAGAACCATCTCATCAGGTTTTCTCTGAGAAAAAGACTTAAGAGTTGTCATTCTTGGCTTTGCCAAAGTTTCAATCAAGGGGAAAAAAATAGTGAAGTGACTTTTTGTTTCGACAAGCATTTTATTTTATTTTATTTTTTTTACTTTATTTTACTTTACAATACTCTATTGGCTTTGCCATACATCGACATAAATCCACAAGTCACAGGTAAGGACTAACAGGGAAGGTCTGCCTTTGATATTGCCCTTCATTGCTTAATTTAGCCAAACACATTGCTCTAAGCTTACGTTGTCAAGATGCTTCATTCAGCAAAGACCTCATCCCAAAGCCATATTCACCTATCTTTTCTGTTTCTACCCCAGTTCTATGAACATTTTCTAAAATGAAGCTATTATCAATATGACACTTAAAGAAGGGTCAGAAGATTCACTCCATGAACAGAGGAAACCTTGACCCTCGTGGTTTAAATGCTTCCTAAGTGAATTTTGCTGTGAGCGTTTGGGTGCGTTCAGGGTTGGGCTGGTCAAAGGCAAGTGCTTGGGGTCAGTCCAGAAGTCACATCCATTCCTGGGGTTGGATCAAGTCAGGCAGATGGGACGGTGTCGACAGCACCGACAGCAAGAGGAAAGAGCAGATGACGGACTTAGGGTCAAGCACAGAGTAAGACTTAAGTGTTCACGAGAACACGGATTTGAAAAAATATACTGATAAATAAGACATAGTGTTTAAATAAAAAATAATGACAGGTCTGCAGCACTTAGTCTATATCAAATAAAGAACATTCTCTAACCAAAACTGGATTATGAAATTACAGAGTGAAGAAAGAACTGATACAGTTAAACCCAAATTATGGTAAAACTACTAAAAAATCATTTAAAACCACAGTAATTAATTTCACAGCTGGAAAATTACAATAGACTAATAATCAAAAATGCAGTTTATGAAGCGCTACACACAGGATAACCCTATTTTTATTTTTGAAATGAATACAAGGGAAAGAAGAGGTAAGAAAATATTCTAAAATTATTAACACCTCTGTGGACAGTACCATTGGTAAAGCAAATGGTTTTATTAATAAAGTTCCATTTCCTAAATTTTATTTAACATATATAAATTACACGTGAAAAAAATAAGTTTACAGGATTTATCCCTCTGTGTGATAAATTTGATTTTTAAGAACTCTAGTAACTAGATTTCTAGTCTTGGCTAGTAATTATACTACAAAGCTTAAGTAGTATGAAAAATGTAGAGCTTTTCTCAAAATCAAAAATTGNGTCCTGAAATAGTTGTGGTAATTCAATCCCGGCGCTCTCCTTATTTTCTTGATGACAAAGAAAAACTCCCAACTGGCAGGGCCACCTGCACTGATTACTCCTCCATCCACACCCACAGAATATGAAAATGAGCCAATGATCATTAACCTTAATTTCTTCTAACATAAACCTCGGCTCTTTTTCAGTCTTGCTACTCAGGGAACTCCCCTGAGATAAAGAAGGGGGTGGGGAGGGATAAGGAAACAGGGAGTGAAAGCTCAGAGCAAAGGGGGTGGAAACAAATGAAAAATGGAATCCACTGGCTTTTAAAGAACTGCACAGCTGGCTTATTAAACTTCATACAGCAAAGATGTTACAAAGATAAAGAGATTGTGAAGCATCATCACTCTCTGGGTAGTGGGACACTTTCCTGTCCAGACCTCTCCCCTCTGAGCAAGAAATAAGAAAGGATGCTTCCTCCCCACCCTCTCACCCTGCTTGCACCTCACTCCTCCGCCCAGACCTCACTCTGTAAAGACAGAGAGCAATAAAAGATGGGTCTGGACAGCAGGAATGCAGGTGTGGCTTGGAGATCGCCAGAATGAGGACCAAAGGGCCTGTACAACCAGAAGAGGGATTTCCAAGGTGAGCACTTCAAATACAGTGTTGAATGCATCACGCCTCCTGGTCATTCACATTCAAGTATCACCAACTGGAATCATTTTAATTCAAGCTGTGTGGGGCTAGATCCCATTGGCATTACATCATCTTCTAATGGATGAGGAGCTAGATGGGGCCCTAAAAAGAAACACAACCAGGAGGGGAATGGGAAAATCTTCAAAACAAGGGTCTCTACTGCACAGATGTGTAGACCGAAAATCACCCGGGTTGCCTACAGACCTAAGCAGACTGCTGGAAAAAGATGAGAAGACCATGAAAACGAAGAACATATCAACATGTCAACATAGAGAACTCTCTGCACAGCATTCCTGAAGCTGGAAAAAAATCAAACTTTAAAAATCACTATGTTGCTAAATGCAAGCAAAAAAATTTTTAAACATGGTTCTTTTTTCCATTAGAAAACTTGAATGCAAAGGCAAATAAACGCCAAAAAAGAAAAGTACAACTGTATAAGGTACAAGTTTATTACAAGATGTTTGTTGTCTACCCAACACAGGTGGACAGAGAACAACCCTGATTATACAGTGATCCCCTCGTTATTTCAGATCTCAACTCAAGTGGAGGAGCCAGGAGGAGGGTGAGGCAGAAAGGCAGGAAAAACAAACCAAAACAAAACCCTGGCTGTAGTTTGCTCCTGGATTCCACAGCACGATTGAAAATAAAACCTGGATCCAGGTTGCTCAGTGTTCACTGCCTCCTGACTTAGCCTGCCAACTGCACACATACAGCCTTTCTTTCGCTTCGTCTCTCCTCCGCACCCCCAAGGTGCCATCAGGTGACCAAAGGTCAACGGTCCTCTCTGGAAGTGAGGACAGAGTGTTGAAGCATGTGGTGCCATGAGTCATCTTAAGAAGAGATGCTCTGGCTTGTGACCCGGCGGCGAACTGAGAGAGCAGGGCTTTTAATAAAGCAGCACTTTTGCACACTCCCAGCCTGGTTAATTTAATACCTGCCGCTTGTTTACCAAACAGCGCGGGCATGTCTCCGTGTCGGTAAGTTCCCGGTGACAGTGAGGTGACTGGATCCAGGCATGGAACAGATGCACCTTTTTACGCTCTGTTAAACCGTGTCACAGACTACAGCCCCTGAGCGCATTCCTTTATTTACGCTGCAGCCAGCTGAGCTAATTGTCAGAGACAGCCCCAGTTCTAATTCTGCAGAGTCCAGCAGCTACAGGAGTGTGAGTGCTGAGGCATGAATGGTGCAAAACTCTCGGAAATGGGAACAGCTGAAACAGTCCAAGAGTAGAGGAGTAATCTGCCAAAATTTTTTTACCTAGAGAGACTGCAATAATGTCACCTATCTCCACAGGAGGTGATGGGGGTGGGAACACAGGAAAAGCATCCCTAGTGTTTAAAGAAAAGAGAGGGAAGCAAATATTATAAGAAACACCTAGGGACTTCCCTGGAGGTCCAGTGGCTAAGACTCTGAGTGCCCGGTGCAGGGGGGCCCAGGTTCGATCCCTGGTCAGGGAGCTAGATCCCACATGCTACAACTAAGACCCAGAGCAGCCAAATAAATAAATAAAATTTAAAAAAAAAAGAAAGAAAGAAATACCTACAGAAAGGGAACACAGGCCAAGCAGAGATGGCATTCATTTTCTAAAGAATAGGGTCAGTTGCACCAATATTCACAAGCTCAGAAACTACCTGATTATAGGCTGCTTGTTCAATGCAGCTCACACTGATGGTTCTGCAAGATACAACACGGATCATTTCAGATACTGTGGTGTGCACCCATTAATGACACCAAGAGTCCCATGTCCAGCCTGCCAGTCAACTGCAGCCTGCCTGGTCACAAGCAGACAAAGGAGCTCCCATTAATTGTTCTCCTCACACCCTGCCGTACTTGGAGTGGTTCCTCTTAGCTGGAATACCAGACTCATATTTTATCGGTAGCAGGAGTTCACTCCAGTTAAAGCTCTTCACCCGTCATGGGCATTTTTCTGCAAATTAATGTCTTTTACTTGCATGACTTCTCTTCGTATTGTAATTTGGGGTTTAAACGGATCATCATACTTTACAGAAAAGAAAAAGAGCAAAAGAGCTCCGTGTTGATAATTTTTACTACTTATGACCAAATGACCTCAAGTGAGGAAGAAAAAATTAAGTCATTTGTCTTATGAGGTACAGAGGACATTTTATGGTGTACAATTTAGCTAATAATGGGTTGGGGCCAATGCTTAACAAGTCACATGTTTCCATTGTCCCTTCACCCCCTGCTTATGTTTTTACCACATCCTAACAAAAACATGGCCAGAACTGGTGAAAAACATACGGTTCCAACTAATGAATCACATACTTTCCCGCAAGTACAGTAAGTACTACCAGCTGTGTGACAGTCTTGCTCTGGCAGTGGAACCGGCATAGAACAAGCCGGCCCATCTGAAAGCAGCTGCGCTGAAAAACCACAAGCAATAGACGTGTGTCTGCCTTCTCAAGGCGGCTTTGTCTCTCTGTTCTGTCTCTGCTCTGTCCTCAGGATGTGCCAGCCATCTTGTCTGGAGAAAGTTTTGGGAAATTCAGAGGTAGAGAGAAGACCCCCAAATTCAAAGACCTTCAGCTTTTTCAAAAGTGTTGTCACTGTGTCAAGTGGAATCCCTCCAGAGGATGATAAAACGAATACATCTCTTTCCCACATCCACCCACCCATGTGCCTCTTTGGGGCCCTGTCTTAGACTAATGATTGTGTCTATCCGGGGATCTAAGTACGGGACGTGAGACACAGAGACAAGAACTACACCAGATCCAGCTACTTACAGACGGGCTCAAGAACGAACCACACAAAACACACATATCGGACAATTCGCAGATAATCAACTCAGGCCACGAGCTACTACAAAAATTCAAACCTGCCGTTTATACAACAATAAGCTTCGTTTGTAACCACAGAACATTCTGAAAAAAAATTCCCCGGCAAGCCCTAGATATTTTTACACAAATGCACTTTTCCTTTCTGTGAAACAACATTCAAATGGATAAACATTCCTGTTAAAGGGAAAGAAAGTCCAGCAGCATTAGTCTAAAATGTAAGTGGAAATGGTAGGATTTTTTTTTTAACCTTTAGAGCATGTGAAGGCAATGGCTAATAAAATTTTACGAACATTATTAAGTGAACAGTAGCTCTTACGCAGTGTCTAAGAACCATCTCATCAGGTTTTCTCTGAGAAAAAGACTTAAGAGTTGTCATTCTTGGCTTTGCCAAAGTTTCAATCAAGGGGAAAAAAATAGTGAAGTGACTTTTTGTTTCGACAAGCATTTTATTTTATTTTATTTTTTTTACTTTATTTTACTTTACAATACTCTATTGGCTTTGCCATACATCGACATAAATCCACAAGTCACAGGTAAGGACTAACAGGGAAGGTCTGCCTTTGATATTGCCCTTCATTGCTTAATTTAGCCAAACACATTGCTCTAAGCTTACGTTGTCAAGATGCTTCATTCAGCAAAGACCTCATCCCAAAGCCATATTCACCTATCTTTTCTGTTTCTACCCCAGTTCTATGAACATTTTCTAAAATGAAGCTATTATCAATATGACACTTAAAGAAGGGTCAGAAGATTCACTCCATGAACAGAGGAAACCTTGACCCTCGTGGTTTAAATGCTTCCTAAGTGAATTTTGCTGTGAGCGTTTGGGTGCGTTCAGGGTTGGGCTGGTCAAAGGCAAGTGCTTGGGGTCAGTCCAGAAGTCACATCCATTCCTGGGGTTGGATCAAGTCAGGCAGATGGGACGGTGTCGACAGCACCGACAGCAAGAGGAAAGAGCAGATGACGGACTTAGGGTCAAGCACAGAGTAAGACTTAAGTGTTCACGAGAACACGGATTTGAAAAAATATACTGATAAATAAGACATAGTGTTTAAATAAAAAATAATGACAGGTCTGCAGCACTTAGTCTATATCAAATAAAGAACATTCTCTAACCAAAACTGGATTATGAAATTACAGAGTGAAGAAAGAACTGATACAGTTAAACCCAAATTATGGTAAAACTACTAAAAAATCATTTAAAACCACAGTAATTAATTTCACAGCTGGAAAATTACAATAGACTAATAATCAAAAATGCAGTTTATGAAGCGCTACACACAGGATAACCCTATTTTTATTTTTGAAATGAATACAAGGGAAAGAAGAGGTAAGAAAATATTCTAAAATTATTAACACCTCTGTGGACAGTACCATTGGTAAAGCAAATGGTTTTATTAATAAAGTTCCATTTCCTAAATTTTATTTAACATATATAAATTACACGTGAAAAAAATAAGTTTACAGGATTTATCCCTCTGTGTGATAAATTTGATTTTTAAGAACTCTAGTAACTAGATTTCTAGTCTTGGCTAGTAATTATACTACAAAGCTTAAGTAGTATGAAAAATGTAGAGCTTTTCTCAAAATCAAAAATTGAATTAATTCTTTTAAAAACTACACTTAAAATCTGTTTCTTTTTCTCTCTCTCTTTTTTTTTTTTGGTAAAATAGGAAGACTAGTATTGAATTTATTTATTGTTTGTTTAGTTGCTAAGCCATGTCCAACTCTTCTTCAACCCCATGGACTGTGGACCGCCAGGCTCCTCTGTCCTTGGGATTTCCCAGGTAAGAACCCTGGAGTGGGTTGCCATTTCATTCTCCAGAATTTACTTATGCCTTTCCCCAATTTTTTGAAAAATGTACTCTCATAATGTAAGCTACAAACTAGCCTTTGTTAATTCAAACTTATAAAATTAATAAACTTAGATCTAAATCTTCACCTTTCTAATAAAAATAATACTTTTCAATGGCACTTGTAATTGCCAAAGCACTCCCATAGAATGGAAGTCCATGCCCACCCACTCCTGAAACGACATTCTTTCCATACATGGTTGCAGCTCTCATAGAACAAAATCCAGGGCCCTTGGTCATGTGTGATACTATACCAGGATGCACTCAACAGAGCAGATCTGTAAAATATGCTTATCCAGGTTGAAACGTGGCAGAAATAACTAGATTAACAACAGTACTCTTGTAATAAAGGACTTAGAACCAAACCCGGTAATTAGATTTATTGTTAAAGACACATTCCAAGTTTTTCATTCATTCTATGAATTCTGAGAGGGCTGGCATGGACACTCACTTGGCAAATGTTGACCAATGATCATGGCTGAGCACTGTGTCCATGTTCAGGTTTGAACAAAAGGCTGCTAAAAATTTCTTGATGTCAGAAAAGGCCTACTTCAGGAGAAAATATACAAAATGCTAACATACTGTAGAGATGAGTAGCAGAAATCCACAGTGAGCACTTCAGGAAACAGACCAGGGGCCCTTACTCACTGGGGTTCTGGGAAGACTTCAGGAGAAAAGTAGAAAACCGTAACTTGAAAAGATACATGCACCCAGGGTTCACTGAAGCACTGTTTACAGTAAGTGAGCTGTGGAGGCAAACTAAATGTCCACCAACCGAGGAATGAATAATGATGTGGAGTATTAGCCATAAAAAAGAATGAAACCATGTCATTTGCAGCAACATGGACAGACCTAGAGATGATCACATTAAGTGAAGTGAGGCAGAGAAAGATGAATATCACATGACATCACTTGTATGCAGAATCAAAACAAAACAAAAAAAAATGATGCAACTGAACTTATTTACAAAACAGAAATAGAGTCACAGGCTTTAGAAACAAAATTCTGGTTACCAAGGGGGAAAGGTGGGATAAATTAGGATTCTACACTATTATACATAAAACAGATAATCAAAAAGGACTTTCTGTATAGCACAGGAAACGGTATTCAATATTCTGTATTAACCTACATGGGAAAAGAATCTGAGAAAGAGTGAATATATATATATGCATAACGGAATCACTTTATGTACACCTGAAGCTCACACAGCACTGTAAATCAACTATGTGCCAATACAAGATGAAAACAGAATTATAAACAAGTTTAGCAGCCAACCATGCAGGATGAGAAAAGGGAAGAAAGAGGGTCAAAGTATGAGAAAGCTGGGCAATGAGAAATAGCACAGGATCAGAGAAGTCCCAGCTGATCTGCACTGCTGGGGCAGGAAGACTGAGGCACGAGCAGACAAGAGTGGCGGCGGATCAAGGAGGCAGGGTCCAACCACAGCAGATCTTGTCTGTCCTCTGAAGAGGTTCTGAGTTCCCATCTTCTAAAAAAATGGTGAGAACTGCTGCGGCTCCTAGCGCCATTCCCCATGAGTCAGAACTAACTCTCTCATCTTGCAGAAGGGAGACTTCAATAAAGCAACACTCCCCATGTGCCAGGCACTGTTTCAGGCACCGGAAACTCTGGAATAAACAGCCCTGCTTCTTGTCTCTCAAGCAATGTATTTCCCTAGATACCTCATTCACTAATAATTTCTTGAAAAGAAAAATAAACAAACTGTCATGGCCCTCTATGTCTTTCAGAGGCTGATAAATAATCTGCATATGTAAAAGGACAATATTCCCAAATCATTTTGCTGATCTCATTCAGTCAAACTGATAAAATCATAATTAAAGAGAACAATTTGTCAAGTCGCTACTAATGGCAGGTATTAGCATATCGGAACAACCAAACCTTGGAAAATTTACTCTCTTGGTAAGGTTAACAGGTATAACGCTTGGCATAAGCCACAACACAGCATACACAACACAGACAGTGTACACTTAGGTCTAAACCAGACCTGTGTTCAGAGAAGGCGATGGCACCCCACTCCAGTACTCTTGCCTGGGAAATACAATGGACAGAGGAGCTTGGTGGGCTGCAGTGCATGGGGTTGTGAAGAGTCAGACACAACTGAGCGACTTCCCTTTCACTTTTCACTTTCATGCATTGGAGAAGGAAATGGCAACCCACTCCAGTGTTCTTGCCTGGAGAATCCCAGGGATGGGGGAGCCTGGTGGGCTGCTGTCTATGAGGTCACACAGCGTCGGACACAACTGAAGTGACTTAGCAGCAGCAGCAGCACACCTTTGTTCGCCCATTACGTTGGGGACCAGCTGCCCTATCTTTGGCTGGACACAATCCCAGGGCCTAATTTCATGCATTTAATTCATAAAATATCAGATAAAACATTGTGATGCAAATTCTGATACCACTCAAATTTCAGCAACAACTTTTATGCAAAAGTCTATACCCCATAAAAGCCACTTTCTCAATAATTCCTAACACAATATCCTCGGGGAAAACAATATAATCGAGTTTTATAGCAGGGCAGGTTTCTTAATCCCAGCTGGTACTATCTGGGCCCTGAAGCATGAGAACTGATCATATTAAAATCCAGATACCAGCTATTATATCTAAAATGGTTGCTTCATTCGTATTTAGCATGAAGAGGAGTCTATCTAAAGCAGGCTCTATTCAATACAATGTGGTTTTAATTGGAGTCTGTTTTAGATGAGCCACCTGTATTTCATCTTTTTAAAATTATCCCTAATTTTCTGCGCAATTTGCCTCTGCAACATAACGAATAGCAGTTATAGATTACTGCCATTGTTTAGATGTCTGAGAAGGTACAGCTCTCTATTTACCGAAGTACTAGGGCCCTGTATCAAAGAACAAAAGTAGAAAACTAGGTTCTGTTCCAGTGCAGGGATGAACAAGGGCATATATGAAAGTATTAGTGAGCCTTAACTAGGAAGACAACAGATCAATCTCTATTATACTGTTTCATTCTGCCTATTCTGAAGCCTAACTAAAATCTCACTTTCTTTTCTACTCAAGAAGAACCTCTTAAAAAATAATTTCTAACTATAAAATTTCTATCTCCAACTACTTCGAACAACATTTTTTGTAATGCTCTACTTCACAATTATTTCCACTCCAATATATTCATTGTTTGTTACCAACTAAAAGTATTCAATAGTTTTATATGATATCACTATTTTCTGGGACATTTTCTATCTTCATTGTTCTTAACTGCCTAATAATTACTGAAGTAATCTGAAATATGGTATATCACAACACCATCACAATAATATATCTACACAAACCCAAGTACATAGCAGTTTGCAAACTAAAGGATGTTTGTGTGATGCCTGGAACAAGAACCATAGAACAAGGAAAACACCTAATATCAAGATTTAAAAGAGAAGTCTTCATTTAATCTGTTCCAAATTACCGAAAATGTATTCCAAAGTCAGAATTTCAGTGGGTGGCAAATATAATAAAACTGTTTGCTTTTTTTTTAATCACATGCAAAACTTAGGCCTGCTTGTAAGTGATTAGGTAGAGAATAAAGTGTCACAACCCACGTAAACGTACTAGTACTGTTGACTAAACTATGCTGCCCGATTTTTTTCTCATCATGCTTACATAAACATAGGTGATTTCTAATTAGATTTCTCTCCTAAACAAAGTTTGTTCCACAATAGGACTCCTCTACTCATCTTGGCTTTTGAACTACCTACAACTATTTATATAAATTATACTCTCCACTTCCAACTTACCCACCATGCACATGGAACAGACTTAAGTACATGACAAAAACAGCACCTTTCCTTTCTGGATATGTCAATGTATATTCCTCCACTAGTCTCCCCTTTTTAAAACATTTTTATTTAAGGGTATCATCAGCCCTTATTATTTTCCCAATTTTCTCCAAAGACAAGTTGTTATAAGTAGTCTCATGAAATATGAGTATCTACCTAGTGATAAATAGGTAAACTAAATATGATTATAGTATTAAAAGTAATGCACTAAAAAAAAAAATCTAACTTGAGGATTATTCACTTAGTTACCAACATTATCCTATACGTAAACTTTCAACTATTTCATTCTTAAACACCAAGGTTGAGTCCAAGAATCTGTCTCCAGCAGTAGCATAAACTACACAGGGTGTGGGTGGGGGGTGCGGGGAGAATATCACACTAATAAAGGTTTTTTTTCCTTTCAACCCAACCCCAAAATATACCAGCAATTTCCTTACATAGTCCATTATATCAATAGTTTGGGTTCAGTGCCAACTTGGTAGGCTCTCTATTACTAGTGTGGTGGGTATAAATTACATATAGCATATCCCATATGGAAAACAGATTTTCACAGTGACTAATGTTCAATAACAAACACTGTAACCTGGAGTATCTGTAGCAATTTCTTTTATTCTGCTGCACTCTTTCAGCAATTTGTCTACTCAGATATTTAGTCTATGAAGCCAAGGCTCTTGAATTTTCTCATTGTAGTTAAAAAGGGACTAATTTTATCCCATGTTATATTAGTTACAAGATAATTGGGCTCCTTGAAAGGCACCACCATAAATTATCTTGATCCAGAAATTATCCTAAACATTGGTAGGTAACAATGCTCTTGCATAGACACACTTGTTTGTGGAAGTTACTAATTAATTTTATTTGCTTTACAATTTCATGCCTTTTTTCCCCTTGGTCTCTATCATGTAAAACTGATTAGCCAATGTGCCACAAGCTCTAACTAGTTTAATATTCTATAATACCTTTGTATTCTTAGATAAAGCACACATTTTACTTTAATAAGCACAGTCTCTATGTTAAAATATTGTGAGACTATACAGTTTTACTGAGAACAGTTAAAAAAAATTAGTGACTAGGTCAGAGTCTGAATGAATACTGCAGGTTTTTGTGTTAATGTACAAGATACAATTTGAAGTTATATATTTCAAAGTGGGAAGAACAATTCTACCACATAAGTTCTTAGCCAACTCTCATTAGAGACTCCAACAAGCTAAATATATTTTTGAACAAAATAATATAATAAAGAAACTGAACATATAAAGTCATAGGACTTTTTTAGAAATGGTTGCCTAAGTGCCATAACCATTGTTTCAAAGATAGGTTTCTTCAGTACAGGGGAGAAAGCAAAAGTGCTCATTTAAAAGATCATTAATGAAACTTCACACTCTAGGTGACAAGGGGTAAGGGATTGGGGGCGAAAGAAAGTAAAAGAAACAAAAGGACTCCCATCTACTGAGGAGAAGAGCAAAAAAGAAATACATTGTAAGGTGGTGGTTAGGTGGTTTTTTTTTTTTTAATATTGAGAGACTGGGAGCAATTTAAACTTAAGATGAAAGGATACTCAAAATTTACACAAAGGAAATAGCAAAATAATCTTAAGAATGTTCCTTGGACCACTCCAGAATTTCAGAATATGGAGTCTGTTAGGATAAGTGAACCAGCACACCCAAAGACAAAATTAAAACTTGAAATTAGATTGGCAAATTGATCATAAAAATCGAAACACAGCAGAAGTATCTACAGGGGGAAAAAAGCCACTAAAACAAAAAATAAGGATGTCTGACCAGTTGCGGTTTACTGTTCAGGAAAGGGCATGTTTTAGATGAAGTTTTCTTTTAGTCTAATGTCTAAAATACATGTCTATATGCTTCTAAGAAGCACGGCTGAAAGAAGAATGCAGTAATAGATTCCAATTCCAAAGAATACCCAAAAAAATAGCTAAAGGGAAATGAAGGGTTTCTGGGTTACTTTTCTTTTTCTTTCTTTTTTTTTAGCCAAGCTACCGCAATTCTGTCATGCCAGATCCTCACACAAGCCAAACAGGTGGGATGTTATTTGAAGCTACAGCCTTTATTTAATTAGTCAACTAAAGGGTGTTGATGCAAAATCTGGATACAATCTTAAATCATTTGTTCTATAATTATTTCATGATAATTTTTTTTTTTAATCTAAAAACCCCAGCAGTGCTTTCCTAGCTAATGGGAAAAACAGGTTGGAGGACCTTAAGAATAAATCCTTCCCTGGTTCAAAGACAACTGCTCTGACTTTTTTTCTTCTGGCTGTCTAGAAAGGAGCAAATTTTTTTCTCCATTTTTTTTTTCCTTATCATACCCTTATGGCTTTCATTAGGCGCATGAAAGGCCACAGAGTTAATTTTGTGTTCAAAATTACTCAGCACCAAGCCTTTGTATGAACCCTTACAGAAAATGACACAGAAGAATAAGCTTCTTAAGGTGCCTAACGGACAAGCGATCTTTAAAAGGAAAGTGCTCTTTAGTGTCCATGTATTCAGACCTAAAATGAAGCTGCAATTATGGGAGAGATGCAGGGAGAGCCTCAGCAAGCCCCCATACACTGTAAACACAGCAGTTAAAGTTGTGATGTTCACCTGATATTAAAGCCATCCGCCCAGGACGTGCTGGGGCAAGCCCCTACCACAGAAGGGCCTGCCTGCATTAAATGAATAGCTCTAATCCCCCAGAATAACCCAGGGTGTGATTTAAATCACAACATACACAATAAACTTGGGCTTTGTCACACTAATTTCAAGTGTTCAAAGTCATAACTAGATTTCTATGGTTACCCAAAACACATACACATATACTTATGTACATTCATAAAACATACACTATTACCCAAAACACAATATACATTTACACAGACACACACATACACACACACATCTAAAACAACATAGAAGCTTTTTAAAAAGGAAGTTGCCTCATGCATTTTGAAGACATCTACAAGAAATTAAGCATCTAACACACATTGCAGAGTCGAACAGGCAGGAGAGTTTCCTAGCTACTAGAAATTTTAAGAAACAAATGGTACAAGATTAAAAGAAAATAGTTATTGGTTACATCAACGGTGAACAACATATATCAGGTAAGAGAAAAAAAAAATACCTAGGTTCAAAGTGTTAGGGATGTTGTGGTATGATTTACATATAGTGAAATACACAGATCTTAAGTGTCTACCAAGAATATATTTTGGAGGGAACAAGTAAAAATCATATACTGACTTATTTACACTGATTTTCACACTAGACTGGGACATTAAAAGTTACTATAATTAGCAATGGGTGACTCTGAGCAAGACTGGATTTGCTTCCTAAGTTTTAAGAGATTGCTTGAAGCTAAATTTCTGGGAACTTCTTTGGTCTGGTAATCAGTCTGAGAGTCTTGTAGGAACAAGCTTTCTCATGATAGTTCCACTGCCTCGTGGTTTCTCGCCAGGTTGAGTCGTCTACAGAAACAAGATTTTCTAAGAGCGTCTTGTTATTTCCATTTCCTATCGCAAATGAAACCAAGTGCATGTGGATGAAAATATTAAAAATAAACACATGCAAAATCTTCGTCATCAAAGTTGTTTCTTAATCGACTCAAATGAAACCCATCAACAGTACTTTTAAAAACTGAAGGCAACTCTAGTTCTACTATCGTATAAAATAAAAAACTTGGAAGTAAGAAGAGAACCAATTAATTTTGTATTTTTTAAAAGTAGGTTATTCTCGTGACCATGCCAACCTTAAGAATGTTAAGACTTCAGAAATGTTAATAAACTAAGAAGCTAAAAATCTTAATATAACAAGGATCTCTCCAATGCATGAATTCTCCACACTTAGGTTCTCACCTGCACTTCTGAAGTATGTCTCTAATTACATTAGAAACTCTTATATGCGGGGTGCATTATTACACATGGCACCATAGTATACTCATAAAATATACTCCCAGAAAAAGATACACTTTAAAGGGAAAAGAAGAATGAACTATTTTATTTATTGAAATAATGCCAAACAATGGTAAGTAAACTCTGAAAAGAATGAGAAAATACAATTTTAAATATTTCTCTATTTATTTTAAATAAATAAAATTGATTCTATTTTAAATTCCCATAAATTGCCCCATCTAAGACCACTGGATATGATTTGATTCTCAGTAGGGAATTTAATATCTAAACACAATGATAATAATCAATTTCAAAAGTTAAAAATAACCAGACATTAATGATGTCTAGAATGGCAATGTAACCTAAGGATAATGATCCAGTTTTTATTGACATGAAAGTATAAGATATTTACAAAGTATGAGGTTTAATAAGCTCTCAGAAAAAACGGAAGAAGTGAAAAACATGTTGTATGTAACAAGCAATTTTCCCTTGAAAAACTTTCCTCAAAGCTAAAGTGAAAAGTTTTAAAGTTATGGGAAAAAATACTGTATGAATTTTTACAAAAATAGAAGTTAGGAAAATACTCTGAGATGACACTTCAGAAGACATTTCATCAAAAACATTTTACTTCAAGTAACAGAAATAATGAAAATTCATATTCATAGAAATGCTGTTATTGGCCTCTGTTAATATAGGAGCAAATCATGACCATTTTATTCTAACACTAATTTTAGTATTAGCTTAAACCATAAACATCTAGAAAACAACAAAATTTCACCCTGTGGCCTATTTATTTTTTAGTCATAGGTCTCACATATATTTCAAGATTGATTTCAAGTTGTAGGAAGTCATTACAATCTCAGTGCATCACTGTTGAATGTTATTACTGTATTCACTTCTCTATTACCTTTATCTGTAAAGAGTTTATTTAATTATGCATCAAAATTATTTATTTCCCTGTAATAGCAATAACAAAACTGAGGCCCAGGGCATCACATGTTAAAAGGCAGGGGTAAAAATATAAAAGGTGAATTATAGTTTGTCCCTGCTAGTGACAGTCTAAAGGTATTTTTTTAAAAAAAGAAAGACGAGTTTGTACAGATAAATGAATCCATTTCCAATATACTGCTTCTAATAATTATTAATTACAGCAACAATATAGGCATCCTTTCCATAAAAAACAGAGGCCACGGGATTATGTGATACACTTATGTCCTTAACTTTGCCAAACCACATTTCTGGTTAAGAAAGTCAAGAAAAAAAAAAAAAAGAACACTGTGTCAACAGACTACAGAAACCAAGTGTTTAACAGTTGCAAGTAAAATAAGTGTATTGGTTATGCTACATGAAATCAGGAGACCAAACATTCAAACACAGATTGAATATTCTCATATTCTTCCCCACCTTTCTAAACTCCAACCAGCATTCCAAACACATTCCTTATCCAGACATTTAAACACATTGTATTCAATACAAATGATTTAAGGTTATCAAATTTAGATACATTTACAATGTTTAACAAAACACATGAGGGAATATGCGTTCAAAACAACCTTTTCATGTTACAAAATGGCAATTATTAACTACTAGTTTTCAACTAATTTTTCATTAACAGGTTAATAGCTTCTTCAGAAAGCAGAGTCTCCCTATTTTTATTCTGTGTTTAACATTTCAAATTATAAAATTTCATCAAGAGGTCACTCTGTTAGGCTAAGCAAACTCATAGAAAATGTTCCCAAATTTATGCAAGAAACTGAAGCCTGGCATGCTGTGAATCAAGCATGAATTTGAGGCATGAGCTTTGAAAGACTTTTTTTTTTTAACAACCCTGTAGTCCTTCAAAAAAATCCTGACAAGAGGCATCAAATACGTGAACTTCAGGTCAAGCTTAATAATATAGCTGGTGAAGAGTCCAAAGTAGGCATCTCGATACCTGCATCCAGGACTTAGCTACATCCCTTGTAGTTTTATGACGTCATACCCTTCAGGGGGTTGCGATCTCAGGAGAAAACTAATATTATAATCCTGTTACTTCAGAGAAATACTATAAGCATTCAACAAGCAGTAAGTACACTGCCTTAGAAGAAGTTAAAATATTATCATCGGAACATTTACAGGCATGTCAGGATAGAAAAAAAGAAACCTGGCCCTCAGAATAAGTTATGTTCACGGAGAAACACATGAGGATCAATAGATAAAGTAACTACTGGAAAGCTACAGAGAATAAAGGGTCTGGCCTATGTTGTAGAAGTCAATTACTAGAAATATTTAGAGCCCACCGATTGCTTTTTAAACTTTCCTATTATAATACAAATATACACACAATCATACTCTTGACATTGTTTGAGTATTTTTCAAAATACTTCAGGTTGCAAATCATTCCCCCCAAATCAGTGGGAAGATTAAAGAATCTTCAAGATGTTAAACTGTGAAAGACAGCAAGTGCTCAAGTGGATGAGAAGTCTCTTCTCCCTTTAAAGAAACTTTCCTCTCTAGCGCCTGGGAAATTTAAAAATCCACATCACATGAATTTCCTAAGCTACTGTCCCAGATATCTTACAGTGAACCCTTGTTACCATCATGAAACTGCTTACTATACCAATCTGTTGCCTCCTTTTAACTTTGGTTTTTTAAACAGTTTCAAATTGTAATAACCTAATCTTATCACTAAAAATTTCTGAGTTAAAAAAGGAACTAAGATCCAAGTTAAGTAATTTATTGGGCTAAAGATGCCCATTATCACAAAAGTGCTTGAAATCAGTGGGTCCCTAGCCAAGATTTCTAAAAATTCTGTCATATAGCAATTCAGTGCAAATAACCACTACATTTCAATGGAGATATAAGGATTAAATGAACTATTGCCTATAAAAACATAACTACCTTAAGTCGTGTTTTGGAGCCAGCCAAAAAGTAATAGTAATAGTCTGTAAAGTGGTGTTATTTAATGGAATGATCATTTCTGGTTTGCTGTTAAAATTTAAAAGTCACCAACTAACATCAACCAACTTACTGGTTAAAAATTGTTCTCCATAACAAGTAAACACACAGTGCAGCAAGTTACTAAGCAACATTTATCATCTGATTTCCACCTACTCATCATGAGCTTACCATCATGTTCATAAGCCAAACTAAATAGTGACCCTACTTCTAAAACACTCATCTGACATGTTAACAAAAATATTACCTTGCCAACACACTCTTTCCACTTCCCTGTTCTGAGCTTGAAATGATATCTGATAAAAGTTTCGAAGATTTTTACTTTGATACCTGAAAATGAGTGCATAAGGGTGTTTTGTTTTGTTTTCAATGAACAGGAGAAAGAAAACAACACCTCTAAATATTCGACAAGTCTGCAGAGCATTCCGCTTTAACTGTTGCTTTTAGGCAACACCGCAATGGCTTCCGATTCTAACCTAAGAAAATCTGAGGCTTTTTGCCCATGACAGTACTAAGTAGTGCCACCCACAGCTGAATTCTTCCTCTAAAGGTAGAGTGCATATTTTAACATACTCAATTCACCATATAGCTTTCCTGATTTTTTCATCACTGATAAAACAACCGGAAACACTACAAAACCAATGACCACCCCACCCACACCCTCTACCTCACTAAACTTTTTCTTTTACTTCTCTAGTCACAAAATGTTTGAGGCAAAACTACAGCCAGCTGCCAAGGGTCCATTTGGCAGTAGAAAGACTGTCATCACTAATATCCCGTGCTTTCTGAGGATTCGAGAAACAGGGAAGGGAAAGAGTGAGTGCCCTGGGGTCCACATTTTTTGTTTTAATTTTGGCTTTCAAAATGTGGTTGAGAGTTCCCATGGCTTCAACTGTCTACACAAAACTTCTCTTTTGGAATGAGAAGTAATCAGCGAAGTCTTTTGGAGAAGGTACACCTAAGTTGCTCAAGAGCCACTATGCTGGAATCAAGCTGCAGGGCTCCAATTCTAAACCTCCACTTGCACTTGCTCTTGCTCTGTAGGAACAGGCAAGTTCCTTAACCTCTTTGGGCCTGTTTGCTCATTTATGAAACAGGAATATCTTAGGGAAACAGCCTCTGTAAAGCTCTTGGGACAAAGTCTCCATCATAATAAGTACTCACTAAACTGAACCACTATTACCATTGTAGAAAGAGGCCTGGGGCTTCCCAGGTGACTCAAGGGTAAAGAACCAGCTAGCCGATGCAGGAGACACAGGTTCGATCCCTGGGATGGGAAGACATACAGAGAAGGAAATGGCAACCCACTCCAGTATTTTTGGCTGGAGAGAGGAGCCTAGGGGGCTACAGTCCATGGGGTCCCAAGGAATTGGACTCAAGTGAGTGACTAACACACACACGCCAGATATAGATTGCTGAGAAAAACTCAGATCCAAACCTGGAAGACCTGAATTCCCATACCTGGTCACAAATCATTTAATTGTTATTTCATCTCATTGAATAATTTTACCTTCTGTGAATCTCGTTGACCTCATATGTAAATGAGACAGATGGGTTTAGAATCTGCATTAGTGGTTTCAAGTTGGCTGTATATTTTAATCATCTGGGGGAAACTGAAAGAAAGATGAGTACATACCCATCTCCAAAGATTCAACTCTAACTGAACTTGTTATATTAATATGTTTGGTAGCATTATCTGAGGGCCCTCCATTTTTAAATTCTAGAATTCAGGCTGGCTGTATATTTTAATCATCTGGGGGAAAGTGAAAGAAAGATGAGTACATACACATCTCCAAAGATTCAACTCTAACTGCACTTGTTATATTAATATGTTGAGTAGCATTATCTGAGGTCCCTCCATTTTTAAATTCTAGAATTCTTAGCTTTACCTATCTCTTCATGCACAAACATCATGGAGATTTAATACTCTAAGCATGTTAAGAGCAGCAATCATTACTTACATTTCTTGATATTTATGAATATGGGCAGTAGATATTAAATCATCAGTTTTAGCTTCTTCTGGGGTCAGTGGGACAAGCACATGCCTCTAGAGCTGCACCAAAATTGATCTCCCCCAGCATGGTTTAAGATTCAGTATCTTATCTTTAGGAAAAGAAATAGCTTTATTTAGCTCATTTTTCTCAAGAGCAGTATCAGTAAGGAGCCAATTTTAAAACCTGGAGTTCTCCTGACACTCGGAACTTCCAGAGATAACCATGAATATGGATACTTACACATAACACCGGAAAAACATCTGGAAAAAACCTTATGAGAACTTTCTGATAATCTTAGTCAAAGCAGAGATTCACAGGTTTGCAGCAACACTGTTTGATACACCTTTTATTTCTATTCTGCTTTTCTGCAATGATATCAAACTCTCTTACCTGTATCAGAATCAAAAGATATCCCAGGGAGGGATTTTCACTGCCAACTTCCCTAGACTGAGTGACTTTCACTCTCCCTAGAGTCAGGAGCAGGACTGGGAAGAAAATCCCAGTGTCTGGAATAACCTCAAGTCATCACACCATGAACAAAGAAATTAAAGGGTTAAATCATTCAATTGTAAAGTTCCATGTACCTTAAATGTATTTTGATTATCAGATTACTATTAAGAAAGATTCTCTTTTTTGATAGTACCAAGAGTTGAATATAAACTTTCCCAGGCACCAAAGCTTCAAATTAAAGCTGAAAATTCTTTTCACTATCTTAATCAGTATGGTTATTCATAGGAAAAAAAAAAAAAAAAAAGGAACAGACACCAAATTCAGTCTAGATACATTAAGTCAGTGATAGTCACTGGGATTCTAAATAATCCCAAAGTCTCTAAAAACATTCCTCTTTCCTTTAAGCCTGTGCCCTATGTTTACAGAAAATCACAATTTATCCTTTAAACTAATAATAACAAACATGAAAGGCAATGTGTAATTAGAGGCATAAAACAGTTAACATAAAATCTCAGCCTAAGAGTATCAAGCGAGATACAGAAGCAGCAACAGTAAATGAATGACACGCGTCAGCTACCATGTATCAACACCAGTGACCCTCAAGAAAAGAGGGAAGCCACTTCCTAGACGTCACCCTCTTTCCCAGAGTGACCTTTCCCAGACTGGCCAAAAGGTCACTGCTTCTTTGAGCAGGTTTCTTTTCTTTGCTCTTTCCCCTTTCTTTTCTTTTGGCTAGTATTGACTTAAGCATTTTATTTTGCTTTGCCTCATTCTCATCAGTTTGAAGGAAACTAAGACCCATTCGAGAAACAAGACTTAATAAATGAGCACCTAACTTCTCCCCCTTCTGTGCTTCAGAGCAAGTTTTCAACATCGTTCATCTCAGCCCTCACAAGGATGCTGAATTCATTCGTTCAAAAGAAATTTTACTGACTGTCACGGCAGTCTCTTCAGTAAACCCTTAAACAGATATAAGAATGTCAAAAGTCCTTGTCGATGCATCTCAGTCTACACTAAAAAGGTAGTAATTCTAGCAGTGTGCTATATAGAAAATGGATAACCAATAAGGACCTATTGTATAGCACAGGGAACTCTGCTCAAAATTCACTAACAAACTAATTGAGAAAAAGAATCAGTTCAGTTCAGTTTAGTCTTTTGGTCATGTCTGACTCTTTGAGACCCCATGGACTGCAGCACACCAGGCATGTCTGTCAATTACCAACTCCCAGAGTCTGCTCAAACTCAGATGTCCATCAAGTCGGTGATGCCATCCAACCATCTCATCCTCTGTCGTCCCCTTCTCCCTCTGCCTTCAATCTTTCCCAGCATCAGGGTCTTTTTTAATGAGTCACTTCTTCACGTCAGGTGCCCAAATATTGGAGCTTCAGTTTCAGCATCATTCCTTGAATGAATGTCCAGGACTGACTTCCTTTAGGAAAGACTGGTTGGATCTCCTTGCTGCCCAGGAAACTATTAAAGAGTCTTCTCCAACACCACAGTTCAAAACCATCAATCCTCCTCACTCAGCTTTCTTTATGGTGCAACTACCACATCCATACATGACTACTGGAAAAACCATGGCTTGGAGTATATGGACCTTTGTTGGCAAAGTGATGTCTCTGGTTTTTAATATGCTATCTAGGTTGGTCATAGCTTTTCTTCCAAGAAGCAAGCATCTTTTAATTTCATGGCTGCAATCACCATCTGCAGTGATTTTAGAGCCCAAGAAAATAAAGTCTCTCACTGTTTCCATTGTTTCCCCATCTCTTTGCCATGAAGTAATGGGACCAGATGCCATGATCTTCTTTTCTGAATGCTGAGTTTTAAGCCAACTTTTTCACTCTCCTCTTTCACCTTCATCAAGAGGCTCTTTAGTTCCTCTTTGCTTTTTGCCGTGGTGTCATATTCATATCTAAGGTTATTGATATTTCTCCCTGCAATCTTGATTCCAGCTTGTGATTCATCCAGTCTGGCATTTCACATAATACACTCTGCACATAAGTTAAATAAGCAAGGTGACAATATACAGCCTTGACCTATTCCTTTCCCAATTTGGAACCAATCCATTGTTCCATGTCCGGTTCTAACTGCTGCTTCTTGACCTGCATACAGATTTCTCAGGAGGCGAGTAAGGTGACCTGGTATTTCCATCTCTCTAAGAATCTTCCACAGTTTGCTGTGATCTACATAGTAAAAGGCTTTGACGTAGTCAACAANCCATGATCTTCTTTTCTGAATGCTGAGTTTTAAGCCAACTTTTTCACTCTCCTCTTTCACCTTCATCAAGAGGCTCTTTAGTTCCTCTTTGCTTTTTGCCGTGGTGTCATATTCATATCTAAGGTTATTGATATTTCTCCCTGCAATCTTGATTCCAGCTTGTGATTCATCCAGTCTGGCATTTCACATAATACACTCTGCACATAAGTTAAATAAGCAAGGTGACAATATACAGCCTTGACCTATTCCTTTCCCAATTTGGAACCAATCCATTGTTCCATGTCCGGTTCTAACTGCTGCTTCTTGACCTGCATACAGATTTCTCAGGAGGCGAGTAAGGTGACCTGGTATTTCCATCTCTCTAAGAATCTTCCACAGTTTGCTGTGATCTACATAGTAAAAGGCTTTGACGTAGTCAACAAAGCAGATGTTTTTCTGGAATTCTCTTGCTCTTTCTATAATCCAACAGATGTTGGCAATTTGATCTCTGGTTCCTCTGCTCTTTCTAAATCCAGCTTGAACATCTGGAAGTCCTCAGTTCATGTACTGCTGAAGCCTCGCTTGGAGAATTTTCAGCATTACTTTGCTAGTGTGTGAGATGAATGCAAAATTGTGCGGTAGTTTGAGCATTCTTTGGCATTGCCTTTCTTTAGGACTGGAATGAAAACCAACCTTTTTGAGTCCTTTGGCCACTGTGTTTTTCAAGGTTGCTAGCATATTGAGTGCAGAACTTTCACAGCATCATCTTTTAGGATTTGAAATAGCTCAGCTGGAATTCCATCACCTCCACTAGCNTGAAAACCAACCTTTTTGAGTCCTTTGGCCACTGTGTTTTTCAAGGTTGCTAGCATATTGAGTGCAGAACTTTCACAGCATCATCTTTTAGGATTTGAAATAGCTCAGCTGGAATTCCATCACCTCCACTAGCTCTGTTCATAGTGATGCTTCCTAAGGCCCACTTGAGAAAAAGAATAGATGCATGTATATGTATGAATCACTGTTGTCTACCTGAAACTAACAACACTGTTAATCAATTATACTCCAATATAAAATAAAAGGTTAAAAAACAAAAAGAAACAAAAAAGATAACAATTAACGATGTTCTTTAAACCTGGACTTAGACAAGAGAATAATATTTGAAAGAGGAGAGTAAGAGGCATGAGAAGACAGACTGGGTTTTTTTCTTTTCACTGCCTACTGCTCTGGCAAAGTCAGGGAATCCTATCTCAAACTCTCCATCTTCAAAATGAGTGCAACAGCCCTTACTACTTCCACTCTTCACAGAATATTATTTTGTTAATTTTCACAAATTCTGAGACCCTTAACTGAAGCAAATTCGACATGGCAGAGGCTCCAGTTTGAGTCACATTTCCATTCTTTCCTCTAATACTGAATAGTTAAAGAATTATATTAAAATGCTGTGTTATGCTCAGCCACATCTGACTCTTTGAGGCCCCTTGGACTGTATGTAGCCCACCAGGTTCCTCTGTCCATGGAATTTTCCAGACATGAATACTGGAGTGGGATGCCATGCTCTCCTCCAGGGGATCTTCCTGACCCAGGGATCAAACCTGCATCACCTGTGTCTCCTGCATTTCAGACAGATTCTTTACCACTGAGCAACTGGGGAAGCTCCATATTAAAATACACAATACTAAATACATCTGTATCACCATGTGTGCATGCTCAGTCGTGTCCAAATCTTGGCGACCCTATGGACTATGGTCTGCCACAGTCCACGGGACTGTCCATGGGGTTTCCCAGGCAAGGAAACTGGAGTGGGTTGCCATATCCTCCTCCAGAGAATCTTCCTGACCCAGAGATCAAACCTGTATGTCTCCTGCATTGGCAGGCAGACTCTGTACCACTGAACCACCTGGGAAGCACCCTATACCACTACATTACCTGTTCAATACTTTGAAGAGTAGGTGTAGAATGTCAGGGTAGAGTCTTTGAGAGGCAGGTCATCCAATCTGGCCTCACACCCCTGAAGCAGCACTTGTTAGCTGTGAAACTGTAGGCAAGTTATTCAACGCTTAGTTTCCTCAGCTATCAAGTGGGAAAGATAACAGGACTTAAAGTACATAACTAGAGTGTTAGAAAGATTATCCGTGAGGTAATATACACAAAGTCTTAGCCCATTATCTGTAAGGGATAAGCAGCATAATGAAGAGTAACTACTATTAACATGACGATCTAGTGCTTTTGTCTTGAAAACATCTAGGCCAGTGGGGCTGTAGGAATCTCTCAGAGAGCAACTCAAGCAGAGAACTACCCTGGGGCTTCTCACAACCTAAAGAAGAAAATACTAATACATCCAATCTAAAATACACTTCCTTCCAGGGACTCCCCTGGTGGTCCAGTGGTTAAGACTCTGCACTTCTAATGCAGCAGGCACAGCTTCCTGGCTGGGCAACTAAGATCTCACATGCCCTGTGGCATGGCCAAAAAATTAATTAATTAAAAACAACAACAACACTTTCAGAGACTCAGAGATGAAGTTCTTTTCCAAGCCATTCCCAAGCACTCTAGAAAAAAAAAAAAAAAAAACCCTCAAATTATTTCAGAACCCTAATGTGTACATAAAAAATTCTGCCTTCTAGTAGTGTAACTGTTTTACAAGTGAGAATATCTAGAGCTTTTAGACTGGAAAACAACTGAAGCATCCAAGCCTAGCCTCACTGCCTGTGAACCATCTCAGTGCAGATAGAGGTCACTCCCCTCTCTGAAGTTCAGGGACGTAGACCAAGAACACCCAGAAGCCTGAGATTCTGGGATGGGCAGGCAGCCCATGGTTGGAGAATATCAGTAGCCTGGGGTGGGGAGGTAGCAGAAGAACAGTGTAGCAGAAGACAGTCCTTCTGATTACATCAGACGTACAGTGATGGTCAACCATCTGTCATACTCAAGGGCAGCTGTGGTGTTAGGCTATTTCCATAATCTATACCGAAACAACTCATAAAACATGTCCAAATATTTTTACAGGATTTTTTTAACAATATTTTACAAATTCGTTATAATTTTTAAAACAATTTTAAAATTAAAAATAAAATTACAAAAATTTTTACAATATTTTACCAATTTTTTATAGGATGCTGTTGACAACAGAATATTCCTTCTGTAATAAGAATAATATGGATATGCTCTGAAAACATTATGTTGGACAACAAGAGAAGTCAGGTATCACATAGTTCATACTGTGAGACCCAATGCATATAATGTTCTAAAACAGGCAACATTATTCTATTATGACAAAAATCAAAATCATGTATGTCTCCAAGGCAAAGGAGATTGAAGGGAAAGGAACAGAGGGAACATTATAGGGTGAATAAAATGATATGGATTTTGACTCTGGGCACAATTTGACATGTGTGTATATACATGTGTCACAACTCATGAAACTACCCTTAAAATCTATGCATTTCATTTTATATAAATTGTACTTAAATTTTAAAATTAAGGGGTAAGCAGAAGATATCTTAAAGTTTAATAAGAGTGGCTACAAAAATAGGGGTAGAGATCAAGAAAAGGTATGGGCTGTATTGCAAAAACCAAAAATGGAAAGGAAGTCCACTGGAGGTGTTAGCCATGGCTGAGTCCCAGGCCTAAGTCACGCAAAGTTCCTCTCGTGGAGCATCACGCACAGGTCTTTGTCATCCGTCTATATCAGTGGGCCATGCAGGCATGAGAGAGCAAGTTATGGGGATTACACATGGAGCAGTGTAGAGGCGAAGAAAGAGAAGAATGGTAGTGGATTTTATTCAAATGCAGCCCGGTTGCAGACAACACTTCCCATGTATACAAAGATTCTCAAGCAAACATCTACATATGGTTGTATTTTCCTGATGTCTATCAGCCCTTTTTTGTTGCAAACTTGAGCACAGCACATGTTCCAATTAACTCCACTCTTTGTTGAAACTTGCTGGGTTAGGTGTCTCTTGCCAAAAAGGGGTAGGTGGTTGGTTACATAACAAGGACCTGGGTGGAATAGGCTGCCAAGTCTACACAGAATAGGCGAAATGTGTGTGGTATGGATGGGGGTTGGGAGAAGGTGGGAAGAAAAGAGGAAGCCACAGTTAGAATAATAACCTTTGAGGCAGACTCTGACAGAGGCAGGCCTCATGGGCTAGGCTGCTAGGGAAAAGAAGGTCAAAGAGTAGCCAGACTGGAGGTCATGAGATGTCAATGTACAGAATGTTGATTCTGATGTGAAATTCTCATGTGACATTTTCCCCTAGGGTGATGCTTCCAGGAACAGTCTAATGTGATAAGAACTTTAGGAAAAGGCTTGACCCAACTGCAACCATGATGGGATTTTTAATAATGAAAGAGAGAAAGGGAGGTCATAAGGTGAAAGGATAAAGGGGCCTCCATCAGTTTTTCCAAGTAAAATGTAAATGATCCAACAATATGTGCATTCATTTTGGTGAATGAAGTACTGGGTTGGCCAAAAAGTGTGTTCGGTTTTTTGATAAGCAGAAAAACCCAAATGAACTTCTGCACCAACCCAATACTACTCACTAGAAATCATACTTTAGGTCTGATCTTCTCAGACAGGCTTAAAGGTCTTTTTCTGGGCATTTAGACCCATATGCTATCCAAACTAACTTGTGGGTCAGGTTTATTCCAGAGCCATGAACTGTTTTCCTGATCCTATTCAACCATCCTCCAACCTTTGAAAGAGTTTATGTACTACTAACAAGACCTGCCTCTTGAGAAACCTATATGCAGGTCAGGAAGTAACAGTTAGAACTGGACATGGAGCAACAGACTGGTTCCAAATAGGAAAAGGAGTCCGTCAAGGCTGTATTACTGTCACACTGCTTATTTAACTTATATGCAGAGTACATCATGAGAAACGCTGGCCTGGAAGAAGCACAAGCTGGAACCAAGATTGCCGGGAGAAATATCAATAACCTCAGATATGCAGATGACACCATCATTATGGCAGAAAGTGAAGAGGAACTAAAAAGCCTCTTGATGAGAGTAAAAGAGGAAAGTGAAGAAGTTGGCCTAAAGCTCAACATTCAGAAAACGAAGATCATGGCATCTGGTCCCATCACTTCATGTGAAATAGATGGGGAAACAGTGGAAACAGTGTCACACTTTATTTGGGGGGACTCCAAACTCACTGCAGATGGTGATTGCATCCATGTAATTAAAAGATGCTTACTCCTTGGAAGGAAAGTTATGGCCAACCTAGATAGTATATTCAAAAGCAGAGATATTACTTTGCCAACAAAGGTCCATCTAGTCAAGGCTATGGTTTTTCCAGTAGTCATGTATGGATGTGAGAGTTGGACTGTGAAGAAAGCTGAGTGCCAAAAAATCGATGCTTTTGAACTGTGGTGTTGGGGAAGACTCTTGAGAGT
>SJYV01035104.1:408012-435128 GCA_006410875.1 Neotragus pygmaeus | reverse complement strand
ATATTCAGAAGCAGAGATATTACTTTGCCAACAAAGGTCTGTCTAGTCAAGGCTATGGTTTTTCCAGTAGTCATGTATGGATGTGAGAGTTGGACTGTGAAGAAAGCTGAGTGCCAAAAAATCGATGCTTTTGAACTGTGGTGTTGGGGAAGACTCTTGAGAGTCCGTTGGACTGCAAGGAGATCCAACCAGTCCATAAAAAAGGAGACCAGTCCTGGGTGTTCATTGGAAGGACTGATGCTGAAGCTGAAACTCCAATACTTTGGCCACCTCATGAGAAGAGTTGACTCACTGGAAAAGACTCTGATGCTGGGAGGGATTGGGGGCAGGAGGAGAAGGAGACGACAGAGGATGAGATGGCTGGATGGCATCACCGACTTGATGCACATGAGTTTGGGTGAACTCCGGGAGTTGGTGATGGACCGGGAGGCCTGGCGTGCTGCAGTTCATGGGGTCACAAAGAGTCGGACACAACTGAGCAACTGAACTGAACAAGAATTTATCCAATAAATTAAAGTGACAGAAAATAAAACACTAAAGGGGTCCCTGGGATTGGTTTCTTTATAGACAGAACTGTAGGGTATCATCTGGAGAAGGGAATGGCACCCCACTCCAGTACTCTTGCCTGGAAAATCCCATGAGCAGAGGAGCCTGGTAGGCTGCAGTCCCTGGAGTCGCGAAGAGTCGGACACAACTGAGCGACTTCCCTTTCACTTTTCACTTTCATGCATTGGAGAAGGAAATAGCAACCCACTCCAGTGTTCTTGCCTGGAGAATCCCAGGGACGGCAGAGCCTAGTGGGCTACTGTCTATGGGGTCGCACAGAGTCAGTCACAACTGAAGTGACTTAGCAGTAGGTGTCATCAATATATTTTTGTGTCATCAATATATTTAAAAAATGATTTCAAAAGAGACATGCAGTCTTCAATAGACCAAACGAAAAAAAAGTAATATGGGACAAAAATGAAGTTATTTACTGAAGAGATGAACATCTGTAATGAACAGACTTTCTAGATAAGCAAATATGACAACAGTGTGAACTTACCCCATTATTGTCATAATTTCTACTGTCATACACTTACCCTTTTTAACTGAAACTATCTAATCCAGAGATTTCTGGGGCTTTTCTCTTTAAGACATCAGGATATCAAACTCTGAGGGGGGAGGTGACAGTTGGCCAAAAGAGGGCTACATAAGGGCTACACAGTGCAAAGTGTTCACCATGGTGGCCCGAAGAGGACAAACAGGTTCCATCAGCTGAGCTCAGATAAGATGTGTGTGGTGCAGGAAAGCAGACCAGAAACGCGATTCTGAACATGGAATTCCCCTTGGCTTCCTCGAAGACGAAGGGCTGGGGGATAAGCGTCACAAAACAAACACTACTCACGGGCTGAATGCAAAGTAATGAGGGCAGAACCTATCATGGCATGTTTAATAACATAATTTTGCTAAGGCAAACTAAGGGGTGGTTAATGAGGTTCCATCAAATAAGTTATGTGAATTGTGTCATTTGCAAACCACAAAATATCACGTTAGTTAAGGGAAACATTTGACAAGCAGTTTCTAGTCTCATGACCAATTCCACATTAGGCAATCTTGCAAATGACATAATTAACACAACTTACTTAGCTGATCTCCATCTGCAATTCATTAGGAAGAGTCTTCCAGCAGAATCATGCCATCTAAAGGTGACCAGGCACAGGAGGGCTGTTAACAAATATGAGGGACTCAACCTATATTAAACTTTAGTGTGAGTCAATCACTTTGCATTAAAAACCAATGATACTTTTATGCCAAAAAGGTAGAGCTATTTGGTCCCCTTGGACTCTGTAACAAAAGATGAAAATATAGAAGCATACCTTCCATATAAGTCCACGTATATATGAATAAAAGTGGAGTAAAAAAGTTGGCTTAAAACTCAACATTCAAAAAAGGAAGATCATGGCATCTGGTCCCATCACTTCACGGCAAATAGATGGGGAAACAATGAAAACAGTGAGAGACTTTATTTTCTTGGGCTCCAAGATCACTGCAGATGGTGACTGCAGCCATGAAATTAAACGACACTTGCTCCTTGGAAGAAAAGCTATGACAACCCTAGATAGCATATTAAAAAGCAGAGACATTACTCTGCCAACAAAGGTCTGTCTAGTCAAAGCTATGGTTTTTCCAGTAGTTATATATGGATGTCAGTGTTGGACCAGGAAGAAGGCTGAGCATCAAAGAAGTGATGCTTTTGCACTGTGGTGTTAGAGAAGACTCTTGAGAGTCCCTTGGACTTCAAGAAGATCAAACCAGTCGATCCTAAAGGAAATCAGTCCTAAATATTGAAAGGACTGATGCTGAAGCTGAAACTCCAAAACTTTGGCCACCTGATGCAGAGAGCTGACTCACTAGAAAAAGACCCTGATTCTCTGAGTGAACTCCGGGAGTTGGTGATGGACAGGAGGCCTGGCGTGCCACGATTCATGAGGTCGCAAAGAGTCGGACACAACTGAGCCTGAGCGACTGAACTGAACTGAACTGGGAAAGATTGAAGGCAGGAGGAGAAGGGAAAGACAGAGGACGAGATGGTTGGATGAGATCACTGATTCAATGGACATGAGTTTGAGCAAGCTCTGGAAGATGGTGAAGGACAAGCAAGCCTGCCGTGCTGCAATCCATGAGGTTGCAAAGACTCGTCGGACATGACTGAGTAACTAAACAACAAAATATATGAATAAGTTCATCCCCATGCTTTGCATACCACTGGAATGTTAAATGATGAGCAAACAATCTGTTTTCACTTCCAGGTAAAGAGAGAATGAGCCTGACTGACAGAATTTCCAAAGGTGTTTCAGGATTGATAGCATCAGAGTTTCTTGCAGTCCTCAGCACAGAGCACCAAGCTGAAAAGCAGCACGTCCTTTACCCATGAACCACTTGAAGTTGTAAGAGGGTAGTGGTCCACAGATGATCAATTCTGAGGAAGTCAAACTAGGAACTCTTAGTTTTGAACAAGACTTTCCCAGAGCCCCTGGGACATAGAGAAGATGTGCAAGAGTATTTTCTCAAACCCTCAGAAATTAAAAGCGAGAAATGAGTCTGAGTCCATTGACAACACAGCTTTCTTTCCAAGAGCCTGATGCTTTTCTTATGAAAAGAAGCACTGAACTCAGGAGGAAAATCAGCAGCACTGGCACAAATTAGAGAAAGACAGAGACAAGGGAGAGGGGAGGAAGGAACACATACTGCCTGCCCCTGACTTTTCTTTTTTAGAGATTTTTTCAGTAAGAAATAAATGACCGCATGTTTGAAAAGCCACTTCTACAGGCCTCTGTTTCTAAATTTTAAACTTAAAATCTTTATGATTTTATGTTCAGGTTGCAAAAGCTACAAAAGAAAGGCATTTGGTTTATTTCTGATGTTTGAATGATGAATTAGCCAAAATTTTCTTTGCAGACAGTGTGCTGTCAAAAATTTCATTTACTTCAGAGGCCATTGCCACAGAATCATAAATGATATGGCCATAAGCCTTGTTCAGCCCACTCTAAAATGCAACATTATTCAACCAGCTGTAAACTTCTGGTATACCTCCAAAAAATACAACTAAATGTCAATACCAACTTACAGAGATCTTATAAATCCATTCCGTAATAGTCTTACAAATATTCCCTTGAGGAAAACTAAACCCTAGCCCACAGTTTTAGAAATGGAGAAACTGAGGACCAAAGTAGTTCATCCAATCTGGTTGGTTTAGACCTGCAGTCCACACTCAACCCCAGATGTACAGGTAAGGAGCAGAGGAGAAACCAGAAATGCAGACGAATGCACAGTTGGTTTCAAAGTACTTTGCCCTGAATACAGAATATTAAATGAATATTGCCATTCACAGGACACAAGAACTCTTTAAAATTCAAAACAATATTGACTCTCCACAGATAGGTTTTAAGATGGAATTTTACTTGTCAACTGTTTTTAATAAGGAACAGAGGGTATAAATATAGCCAAGGAATAGAGGGTATGAACAGAGTTATTCCATTTAAATTATTTAAAAAACAAAAACAAAAAAAAACCCAGAAGATGCACTATGTCTGAATGCAGCAGGACTAGGCCCAAATAGTTAGGCCATCACGGATGTGTTTCTGTTTCAGTGGAAAAATATTCTGTCTTTACCTATTCTATAAAAACTAATTAAATCATTTTCAGTTCTTCACTCTTCCCTTGTACACTCAAGGTACTTCACATCTGCAGCGTAAATAACAAAATCTGCCAAACTGCCTAGCTGTTCTCATAGCAGAAATTATATTTGAAAAGAATTTTTTAAAAATTTTACAGTAGACTAATTACTCATTTATTTACAGTGCTACCTCAGACCAAAGTCTGACTTCTAAAAAAATGTAAAACACTGTTTCAAATGGGTATATGGCAGCATGATGTAATCAACTCTGCATATCCTCTAAAACCTTCCTGTTCAAAATACACTGGAGCCTCTAAGTAGCCAAATTCATTCACAAAACTGTGCTATAGCTATACGGAGTACAGTCTACTTTTCAAACTGTTAAATACAGGTCTACAAACGTATGCTTGTGTAAATTCTCTAAATAACCAATATTTTTTCAGTTTTCCTACTTCACTTCTTTTATCTTGTCTTCCTTTCTATTCAGACAGCTCTTGAAAGAGTCATCTTCACTTTCTCAGTTTCCTCACCAGAAAGAGGGAGATAATAACTGTTTACCCTCAGATGCCACCCACTCCTCCTGCTCCCCAGGTGTATTAAAAGGATTAATTAGATATTAAAGTTGAAGTATAGTCAGCTATGCAAAAGAGAAGGCTTAAATACAGAAACAATGATCAACTTAAGATATACTTTAAATAGAGATCCTCATGATGCTACAAACATGTCTACCTGTTTCTCTTCCAAGCTATCAGGTAGATGTTTGATTATGTGTATTTCAAAATGGTTAACTTGCTGATCCAATTTTGTTGATGACTTCAATCAGTAAAAAGAGCAACATAAAAAGTCCATCGCCTTACACGCCCAGTTATAAGCAAAATCAGACCCATGTATATTTCACTTTATTACTCTGACCAATTCTAAATGCAGCTTGACTTTACTGTTGTTTGAAATGATTCATATTACAAAGCTTTTGTCACTGAACTGAGGAAAACATTACCGGGTTCGGGTTTCTTACCCTCCACCAGTCACTTGTCCCAGAAGCTAAACAGAACTCCTCTCTCTGGCTGATCGTGGTTGGGAGCTCATTAGACTGTTCCTCACGTTAAATTACTGAAAAGGTGATGTATTTATAATACAGCTTGCGATGCTATAAAATGGCTCATCAATCTGTTTTATTCATGGAAAGTCCACATAAGGCCACTAGTCTGTTACTGGCAATAAACCTTGGGTGCGTCTTCAAAAGACCTGCATATTAGATAGTGATTTATGTCTCTGTCCAAGGAATCAAACATGATACTAACAAGGCAGGGGATAACTCAACTGACACTTTCAAAAGCAATATAATTTTGGTAGTAAATCAAGTGGGTATAACATACACAGGAAAGAGAGAAAGACAGATGATTAGCATGAATATATTAAAAGAAAAGTAGCGTGTTGGAAAAAATAACAATTCTGAGTGTTCAGATCTTAAACCATTTCTAATCCATTCTCTGCATTATTTTTCTTACACGGTATTTCTTACATAGCCCAGTCACCTCTCACCTCCCACTTTATACCTAGAATATTCTTCTGTAAAGACACACATATATCCTAAATATTTTGCCTTTTTTTAATGTCTAAAGGCAAAGTTGCTTAGCAGTGCTTACCCTTAAGACATAAAGCTGTTTCAAATGAGAAAGATCCAATGAAAAGAACAAGAGATATTTACAATCAGCATGAGAAACAAAAATAGTTAGCTCTTACACTGTTTTCAGAGAACAGCTCATTTATGAGAAATATTTTCCCTGTTAGGTGTCTGGAAATCCCAATATTTCAAAGAGATCTCTCATCTTAAGATCAAGTAAAAAACTGACTCTGAAACAGATGATGTTTTTTAACCACTGAGTTTTCTTGCAGGCTGCCAAACAGTCACTTAAAACTAACAGTACGAATGTAAAAGCACAGATGTAGAAAATAAAACTCTTTCTCCTACAAGTGAATAGTGAGTTTAAGATACCTTATACATACTCACTATTTTATCTTCAGTGGTCCACTTTAAAGGAAAAAAAAAACATTTTCATAAAAGATTGTGAGTTCTGTAAATTCAAACTCCTATCATATATACTGAACCTGTTTGCATTATTTTATTTAGAAAAGGAAAACTTATTTTTAAAGAGAGTTTTCTTCCCCCCCGGCCCCCCATCCCTAAGTGCACGTGACATCACCACTTTTCTTCCCCATCAGGGTGTCTCAGATTCTCCTTTGGGCAAAACTGGAAAGCTACTTGACTTTTCCCCTTAGACTGCTCAATCTTCTGGACAGGGATCGTGCATGAGACAGCATTCCTAAAAGTGAAAGGGAGAAAAGCATCCTCCCTGTTACTGTTAGTTGCAAATAAAACACTCAGCTTCGGCAAGGAGCAACTCCAGACACCTTCTCTCTCACTGGAAACAAGCTAGCCTGGCCCAGGGAGGATCAGAGGGTCAGCTGTGCTTGCTGAAAAGCCCTCTGCGGTCCCTTTGCTAATGGCTTATAGGTAGGTTCCCGCCTTGAACTCATCGTTTCAAATGCAGGAAGCTGTATGTTTGCATTTACGTTCAGTCCAAACAAACACGAATTCTACATTTCAGACCAGTTTTTGCAGCTAAAACTCCCTTGGTTTTCCAAACAAATGGAATTTATTAAATGCTGCAAAATGACAGAAGACTACAGCAGAGTTTAAGACTAGAAAGGGAACAGTTCGGGTTCACGGAGTCAACTGATCTACGTAGTTTTACCATGAAACAACTTTTCAGATAATCACATATGAATGAATGGGGAGCATTGTTGATGCCTTTCCCCACATCTCACCTGTCACCAGGGCTTTGAGGATACAGAAAGAGGAGAAAACTCACCTGCCCCCCTCCAGAAAAAAAATTCAAAATGTATTTAAGTGCCCACACACAGAGATTCTGTCTTTGATACTCAGGAACAGAAAATAAAACAACCCCCTCTTGCCTCCTCAAACACCAACTGCACAGGTATCCACCTTCGGCAGCCAGACACCCTTCAGGTTATCTCCCAGTTAAATAAAATAAAAAGGGCTTTTTGTGTGTGTGTGTGTGCATTTGGACACACACACACACAGATGCACGCACACAGGCACACACACACAGTCGCATACTCCAGGAAGCCTGCCTCCACTGTTCTGTCACAAGGAGCACTCTGGGGGCCTGGGGAGGGGGGATGAAGTGTTTGGGAAGCAGAAGGCGCCGGGGCAGCCTGTGAAGTGGACATTGGCATTTCTCGCGCCGGCTTTTCCTGTGGGGTTCATCTGGTTGGTAGGGTGGGGAATAGTTGTCGGCGCCCTACCAAGGTCAGCCTGCTTGGGCTGACAGTGTCTGTCTCCGTACAAAGGAAAGAATCAATACTTTTGGACTACGGCTGTGCCCTCGGTGTAAAACAACAAACATGCAGCGTCTGACATGTTTCTAGGTGATTTGTGGCAGAGCCTCTTGTCTGANTCTCACTTTACACCTGAAGAAACAGGCTCAGGCGTGTGGGTGGTTAGCCCCGGTAGGAGCTTGTTAGCCGAGGGCAGTGGCTGCCACGTCTTGCCACCGCCTGTGTCCGAGGACTTTGCCTGCCTCTTACTCGTGTGTGTGCGTGGCCTCTTTCGGAACAAGGCTCAGTACAGTGAGACATTTATCAGTTCAGTCCAGTCACTCAGTCGTGTCCGACTCTTCTCTGTGATGTCTAATACTTTGCTCAGGTACAGAGGCGGGTGTTCTACCCTACAGCTACTTGTCACTCAATAAATCACACCTAGAGCGCCGTCTGCAAGGAGTGATCCGGGCTTTAACAAAGGATCGGAGGGACAAAGTGCAGGCAAGAGACTGTAATTACGAGAAAACTAAAATATTCAGAGAGAGGGACAACACAAGGGCTCCGGGGCAGGGATAAAATGTCACTGTAAGCCGCAGCTCTGTCCTCTCTCTTTGGGTTTCAGTCTTCTGCTGTACCCCTCTCTCCGCGGCCCCCTCCCCACCCCCCACCATTTATTTTGGTTGCTCTCATTCTTCTTTGTTCTAAGTAGAATTCAAGGCATAACAGAAGCTTTATTAAAGCATTCACTAAAGCAAATAATGCTCACCTCGTAGTTTAAAATATATGTAAGTTATATTAAATCAAAGAGAGGCACTCTCAGGTCAGTATCTTTAATATCTTCATTATCTACATTCATATCTACTACATTATCTAGTTTGCATCCTTATCTACAATATTTGCACAGAGAAGCCCCAAATCCTTTTGAAACTGTCCAAAATATAACAACTGTACCAACTTACGGCTAGAAGTTAATTATTTGAACAGCCATGAACATGATTTCACTTACACAAAAACATGCTTGTTTTTGTCTGACTACACCATTTGTGTAGAAATAAGTCAATAAAATGTTAATATAATTATTATGGGCTCTTCAAATGGCTTCAGAGCTATTTCACGTTAGATGTGTTCTATCTCACCCATCCCCCACCCCACCCTAAAATTTATTTTCCAGAGTGTGAACCATTAGCCAAGTCAGATAAGAGGGTTTTGGACAGTTTCTTCTGTTCTAAATATTTTAAATGCAGCATTTTGAGTTATCTCAGCAATTTCAGTCACATCAGACACCTCTTAATGCAGGAAAAGTGATGTTCCATCATGGAGGTCTTGCACCAGTCTCTACTGTAACTGTTGCTGATGAAAATAAAAGTGAGTTAGAATAGCTCTACACTTTCTTCCTAGTCAATCAATGCCTGACAGCACCAGTTCCTTCAGCCATGTACTTCAGTGATGATGGATCAATAACTGTGGTTTAACAACAGGGAGCCACCAATCATTATACGAATGATTAAAAGGGGTCTCACTCACATACACCTCTGCAGACAGGGTAGGCCATGAGCTCAGAACACCTGCCACATTACACTTCACACTACAGAAATTCAGGTACAGAAGGAAAAAAATAGGCGGGAAATCATTAAGACAGCATAAAGGAAACATAAAATGCTTATGACTGTGTCAACTTTCAGCCACTGTCACTTTAGACGTTAGTTCTCCAAATTCACCATGATGGAGTTGAATAAAATTTTTAAAAGGGAAGAAGGGTATTGCTTATTGTTCAATCCTACAAAATATCAACTTAATTATGATTACATGGGATGTCCCATGGACACCCCTTTTTACCCTCCACGCATACACAAGAACCATCTGCCTGGAGAGTCTGTCCTGGCTCACTATCTTGGAAACCCTTGCTGCCGGACTTACTTTTATCTATATTAAAATTACTCCTTGAACATATTTATCTGAAAAGCCTAAAAGGCTAGGGATATTTCATCCAGGAATAAACAACATCCCTGACATGAAGCAGGTACTCAACCATGATAGACAAATTAATAAAATCAATCAGCTTAAAAGAACATATTATCTCTTTTTAAAGAATCTCAAGCAAAAGATATTGCACAACTTCTCTCATGTACCTACAGAGTATTACTTTGGGGATTTCCCTGGTAATTCAGTGGCTAAAACTGAATGCTCCCAATGCAGAGAAGGTCCCTGCTCAGGGAACTAGATCTCTCATGCCACAATAAAAGATCCTACATGCTGTTGCAAAGACTGGCATAGCCAATAAAAATAAATAAATATATATATATGTATGTATAAAAGAATATTACCTTTAATTCACGTAGTGTAATTCAAAGCACTATAAATTATCAAATCAAACCATCAAAATATATCTCTTACAGAACAAAATTCTCTGCATTGTTGAGTGTCCTTTCTTATTTTTCTGGGAATAGTAATGAAAAGTCCATTCTGGCATATACTCAGCTAATAAATAAATGCTAACTAGGGGCTCCCCTGGCCTCAACACTGAAACTGGAGGTTCACTGGCTTTGACCTTTGACATCAAAGAAGATAAATAAGTAAAGATCTAACCACAAGACATTATTTTAAGTGCTTCAGAAAAGGTACAAAGAAGACCATGTTTTTAAACAGTGGGGTTGTGTCGCTCAGGAAATACTTGGCAATGTCTGAAGAGTGTTTCTGATTGTCAGACTGGGGGAAAAGGACAGAATGGAGCTTGTCACTGTTATCTAATGGGTAGATGCCAAAGATGCTGTTAAATATCATACAATGTACGATATGAAACCCCACAACCAAGAATTAGTCAACACAAAATGTGCATCATTCCAGGGTGGAGAAATCCCAGGACAGGGTGTTCAGGAAGTACAGAGGAAAAGAATGCCTAACTGAAGAACAGCAGGAGGAAAGAACACAGTGGAGGACTGGGAGACCCCAGCTCACCCCTAAGAGCAGCAGATAAGAAAAGTGGTTGGAGGACAGGACAAGAGAGGAAAGAGGGTCAGATCACACTGACAGCTTTTTAAGAAGTGTGAGTGGATAAACTGGAATATATCCTTATAACAGAATAATAACCAGTAATAAAAAAGTAATAGGTGATTGATATGCCCTACAATAAAATTAATCTCAAAAATCATGCTGAATTAAAAAAGACAAAAACAGTACATGCTGTATGAATTAATGTATAGTTTTAAGAAACTGAGTTAATGTACAATGAGAGAAAGGCAATCAGTGTTTGCCTGGGGAAGGGAGGTGGGGGTGGGGTGCAGAGAGAGGGAGTCCTTCGAAGATGGTTATGATCATCTAGATCATGGCGATGACTTTATCCAAAGCTTATTAAATTTTACATTAAAAAAAATTTTTTTAAGCATTTATAACTCAACTGAGACACCAGGGGAGCTGACTGCAAGACTTGGGAGTGAGGAAGTGACATGGTTCAGATATGCATGTTAGATTGCTCTGGTCCTGACAGGAGAACAGCCAAGGAAAAGCTGAAAGTAGAGTTTGAAAGCAAAAAATAACGGGAGCCTTTACAAGATCAGAGGTGCTGGGACTGGAGAGAAATGAAGAGGGAAGCAGCAGTGTTAACTGCTGTTGGATTTGGTGATAGGCACTGGGAAAGGGAAGGCTCCAGGGTGAATTCCCTGTTACGGCCCAGGATGTGATATTAGACAGAGGTGACACCATTCAGTGTCCTGCAGAGGCCAGCTGGAAGAGGGCAAGTGTAGACCCTGAAAAATTTAGGTTCTGACTGGCTGAATTTTGAAGTGGAGGGTCCAAGAGAGCTGAACTTCCAAACATGGAGGTCTATGGAGCAGTCTGGGATGAAGAAATAATTGAGCAATTGTAAGCAAATCAGCAGGAATTTAACACAAGAGGAATGAGTGAAATTCTCCAAACCAGCTATATGTATAGAATGAGTAGAACTTTTCATTGCTAAATACCCTATCTAGAATTAAACAAAATTTCAAGTATGAGTGCTACTGTTTCAGCAATAATTTCAAAATATACAAAGAAGGAAAAACAGGTATAAACAAAAGGGCAGTGGGGAGAATGAGGAAGAGGAAAGAAAACAAAACCTTGAGCAGCTGGTATACTTTAGTTAATTTTCCTAAATGCCACTGTGAAACAAGATCACCTCAGTTTATACCGCCTGAAACTAAAACACACACAACTCAGGCGAACATTTGGCTAAATGCTTGTTTTTACCATGAATAGCTCCCATATTGTTCAGCACATCACCTTCTTGATTTTTTTTTTTTTTTTTACTTTCAAATGGCCAAAGCCACAATTAGAGGGAACGGTTCCAATGTCAAATTCTTAGCAGTTCCCTTATCCTTCCAAATTCTGGGAAAGGTCATAGGTCTTGCAAGTATGTGCCCAACCCTTTTCCTCTCCAGCATCAATAAACAACTTGGTCTGTCTTTTAGGGAAAGACTGCTGTTTGCCACCCAGATGATTCACTAAGTGGCCCAGAACAGACAATCGAACTCTCAAATACAGTGTCAGTGTTTTCTTCACCCAGACATGGTGGGCACTCTTTTTGACCCCTTTTTTCAATTCTTTTCCCCAAAAGACATTGGCAACACCTCAAGTACTTGAACTGAGACACTGGCTCTTGAACTGTTGGGCAGAGGATAAGGTTTACACTGTTCTAAAATTATCAACTATATTCAGAAAAATAGACAAGGCCACTACAAAAGCCACTGATTACTACAATAGTGTGTTTTTTAGAACATGATTAGACGTAAGCATGGGTTCAACGGAGAGCTAGGGTCTAGAGTGAAACTTAGGTGATACAAAGTACTCAACAAATACAGGCTAAATGGTTGGTTGGATGAATACATGGATGGGTGAATGGTAGACTGTTGGAAGCGGGAACATACACATACATAAACACACACACACACACACGCAATACAGAGAGCCCTAACAACAGTGGGACACCACTGTAGACCCATACAAAAAGGCTATCATTTTCTGCAGGCCCTTTGGAAATGTCAGGATGCTTTAAAGCGAATTTTACCGACAACCATGCTGTTTCTCAAGATCACCCAATTTGTTCCGATACCAGGGTCTTTGTCATTGTTCGCTCTGCTGGAATGTTCTTCCCCTAGGTCTAGGGGGGCTCACTTTCTAATTTTACTCAGGCCTCTACTCAAATGTCACTTCCTCACAGCTGCCTCTTCTGATCATGCCCTGCCCTGTCTCTCTTCGAAGTTCTTCTTATGCTCCATTTCTATTCTGTTTATTGTTTAGTATTCCTCTTCTCCATGAAAATATAATCTCAAAGAGAAAAGGACTTTGTCACATTCACCACTGTTCCCTCAGCATCTAAATGGTTCCTGAAACAAATTATATGCTCAATTAATATGTTAAATGAATACAGCCGAATTATTCCCTGCAGATCATTTTATAAATCTCTTGTCTCCTCTCCCAGGAAGTTTCATCCACACCTAGGACCCCTTGATTAGCTGTTCCTCAAATGTACTATGCACTTAGCACTCAGCACATGATGCTTCCCTTGCCTTCGATGCCTTGCACCTTCTGATAACTCCACATCATTTAACCATCAAGGACCAGTTTAACTCACATTCTTTTCTAACCTTACCCTGTAGGAAAGCAGCATTGCTTTCTTATCTGCACTCCCCCTCGTTCTTAAAACACTGCACAATATACTACCTAGCACTTTGTATTAGTTACGCCTCACTCAGCAGAACAAGGGCTGCTTACAGTATGCATTAGTAGGAGCTGTTATCTGCCTGCACAAATAAAGCCAATATTCTTTGGATAAGAAAAAAAGAGAAAGCAAAAAAAAATGGGGGCAGGGGTGGATTGAGTGCCCATAGAAAATGCCAGCCAAAGTGATTCCTGATCTCATTTAATCCAAACTACTGTAAAATGCAAAGGCCATTGTTCCCATTCTAAAGGTAAAGAAACTGAGTCTGAAGTAAGGGTCACATGGTGGAACTGAGATGACAACAGACTTCTTTTCTCCATTTCCAGAGAGAAGGAAAAGGGTGGTGAGTTCACACTTTCTTCCTGTGTAGTGCAATGGACAATAGGCTCAGCTTTTAATCAGAAATTCTGGGTTTTAGGCCTAACAAAGTGATACCTTGCTGGCTATGTGAATTCACTTGGGTAAACTACATAACATCTCTAGCTGCTTCATTTATAAAACAGCAGGTACTAACTACCTGTTCTGCCTAAATCACAAGTTTATTTGGAGGCCACCTTCAGTAGTACATGGGAAAGGGATTAGTAAGCTCCAGAGCTAAATGTCAGCCCCCAGAGGTGACCCAAGTATGGGCCCACGTCACAGAAGACTCAAGTGCCCTTTGCCTCAAGAGCCTCTTATGAAGGCTGAATGCTGTCAGTGTCTTTCCCACACAGGCTGTCTGTTCCTTACAATCACTATATATTTCTATTGCTCTGAGGATTCCTACTAAAATAGCCATGAACTTCTTTCTACATATCTCATTTATTTAATCTTTTTAAAATTAATTGTTATTGGAGTATAGTTGCTTTGGTGGCTAAGTTGCAAAGAATTTGGCCACCAATGCAGGAGACACAGGAGTTGCGGGTTTGATCTCTGGGTCGGGAAGATCCCCTAGAGAAGGAAATGGCAACCCACTCCAGTATTCCTGTCTGGAGAATTCCATGGACAGAGGATCCTGGTGAGCTACAGTTCATGGGGTTGCTAAGAGTCAGACATTGCTTTACAATGTTGTATTCATTTCTGCTGTACAGCAAAGTGAATTAGTTATGTATCTTGTTTAGATTTTACCACTAGAGCCACCTTGGAGGCCCATTTTATACACAGGGGTGTGTGTGTGTGTGTTTGTGTGTGTCTGTGTGTGTGTGTGTGTCTGTGTCTGTGTGTCTGTGTGTGTGAATATCTCAAAGGTGTGTGTATCAATCTCAAAGGTGTGTGTATCAATCTCAAAGATGTGTGTATCAGTCTCAAAGGTGTGCGTATCAGTCTCAAAGGTGTGTGTGTGTGTGTATCAATCTCAAAGAGTGGGTATGTGTGTGTGTATCAATCTCAAACTCCCAATTTACACCACCCCACCACCCACTCTGTCTTTAAAGACTAGATATATATAAGTGATTTGCTGTGACAGAATTCCCTGACTTAAAAAAAAACCAATAAGAGAAAACTAATTTCTCAAAATGTTTCAAATATCTAAACATGCACATGAGAATAAAATTATTGTGTAAATGCCTAATGCAGTATTAAATATTAGCAGAGATTTTTTTTTAAACCAAACTACTTAATGAATAAAAACGAATCCAAAATTATTTAACTCAACCCTTTAGCCAACCCATTAGCTTCAAAGACAAATACCAGAGCAAGGCCCAAATTTTGAGTGTGCAGAAAACCACACTAACAATCGTCTTCAAACCGCCAGTTATTTGAAACAGCTGCAAACATGTTTCCTTAGAAAAACAGATTGGGATTTAGGGGCTTACAAGGTGATAGCAATTTAGTTAACCAGTCAAAAGGAAATTTCTATTCAACCCATTAAACTCCTAATATTTCTCCTTCAGGGGGGAAAACACTGACATATTACTCCATGAGCTTGTTTTGTGTACTTGAAATAGATATTCTAGACCTCTAAGTAGATACTGTGATGCTACAGTTTTTTTTTTTTTTTTTTTTTAACATTTTAGCACATATGGCTCAAACAAGTAAACACAACAAACCTACAAAGCATATAACAGGGCAAGATCCCATTCTATTTGACACTAATCAGACCCCAATTCCAGTATTTTAATTAAATTCTAGTCTACTTCAGAAGAAACATCAATCCCCAAGGGGCAGAGCCAGACAACTGGCCAGATTTTAACCCATCACAAGAAATAAAATACTCAACTTAAAACAGAAAAAGGAATAAACATTGATGCATAACATTGGGGAGAACTTTCCATTAGTTCCTGCCCTAGAAACAGAGTTCTTAAATCAGGCTACTTAGTCAAACATTAAACAAATAGCTGGAGGCCCAGTAAATCCAAATCAGCTCCCTCAATAGTAAGGACAGTAGGAGAAAACTCAGTCTGTCAAGGCGGTCACCCTATACTCTGGTTACACTCTATCTGATCACCCAACACGTTTCACTAGAAAATGTGCTGATCCCATGGATAACATCCCTACTCAGCTCCTCCGTCCTGAAACGATCCCCGTGATCAACAGGTCGCCCACTTTATTTTCACTGACATCAACATAAGTTCAGTCTCACTTACCAACTGTGGTTATTTATTCCAGTTGTGTAACTCTGGGTCACATCATGACAAGAGGAGCCTAAACTAGATGACCTCTACTATGTGATAATCTTGGTGTCATTATTCCAGTTCTTAGAACATTTGTACTAAAATTATATCTTTCTATAAACCACACTCAAGGTTCTGGCTCTGTTCTCTGACATCATACCAAAAAAATATACAAAAACAAAAGCATGTCAAAACCTCAAAAAGAAAGATCATACTCCTATACCCTCGATTCAAATACGCCTGCTGGAATATCTAAGACACAGAACAAACTGTGAGATGTGAATATTATTTCCTTAGTTAACAAAAACATATGAAAGAGGACACTAAATAAAACAGATTTTCCCAAATTTCTTGTCTTAATAAGCAATTTCCTGTTTGAGTGTTTAACATATAGTCTAGAAATTTGCAACAAAGTCCCACCGGAGAAGGCAATGGTACCCCACTCCAGTACTCTTGCCTGGAAAATCCCATGGAAGGAGGAGCCTGGTGGGCTGCAGTCCATAGGGTTGCTAAGAGTCGGAATGACTGAGCAACTTCACTTTCACTTTTTACTTTCATGCATTGGAGAAGGAAATGGCAACCCACTCCAGTGTTCTTGCCTGGAGAATCCCAGGGACCAGGGAGCCTAGTGGGCTAATGTGTATGGGGGTACACAGAGTCGGACATGACTGAAGCAACTTAGCAGGAGCAGCAGCAGCACCATAAAGTCTCACAGTATTAAGTGTATGACCCCAAACAGGGGAAGAGGTAATCTCCACTCAAGGAAAGATCTAACTCAACTAACCAGCCCTTCTGCTAAGCAAACAAACCTTCCACTGGTTCTCAATTCTCTCCATCCTGCAAATAACATTGGGAAGACGTCCTTCTTTCTATTTCTCAATGAAAAGAGAAATATCAAGACAAAGACCAACTCTGGACATGGTAGGGCAGCACTCATTCCATCACTGGACTCAATGGGAGTGCTTCATATCACGGACCTCCTACACCCCCAGTGTCCCGTGCCCTTCCTTGGCTGCTACTGCCAATGCTAACACACATTAACATGCTGAATTCAGTTCAGTTCAGTCGCTCAGTAGAGTACGACTCTTTACGACCCCATGGACCGTAGCAAGCCAGGCCTCCCTGTCCATCATCAAAACCCAGAGTTTACTTAACCTCATGTCCATTGAGTTGGTGATGCCATCCAACCATCTCACCCTCTGTTGTCCCCTTTTCCTCCCACCATCAATCTTTCCCAGCATCAGGGTCTTTCAAATGAGTCAGCTCTTCACATCAGGTGGCCAAAGTACTGGAGTTTCAGCTTCAGCATCAGTCCTTNAGGAGGAGAAGGGGACGACAGAGGATGAGATGGCATCACTGACTCGATGGATGTGAGTCTGGGTGAACTCCAGGAGTTGGTGATGGACAGGGAAGCCTGGCGTGCTGCAATTCATGGGGTCGCAAAGAGTCCGACACGACTGAGCGACTGAACTGAACTGAACTGAACTGAACCTTCAACTGACTTCAGGCAGCCCAACTAACACTGACTTCCTTACTACGCTAACGAATCAGCAGGGACCTCCCTGGCAGTCAAGTGGCTAAGACTCTGCACTTCCACTGTGGGTTTGATCCCAGATCAGGGAACTACCGTGCCATGTGGTATGGCCAAGAAGATTTAAAGAAAAAGAAGACTCAACAGTACAGAATGAACAAATGCAACCCAAAGTAGGCAGATAAGGTCTGCGAACAAACCATCTGCCTTTTCTTCATTCTTCATCTGTAAATTGGGGCCTCCCTGGGGCCTCAGACAGTAAAAAGTCTGCCTGCAATGTGGGAGACCCAGGCTCGACCCCTAGTTCGAGAAGATACCCTGGAGAAGGCAATGGCTACCCGCTCCAGTATTCTTGCCTGGAGAATTCCAGGGACAGAGGAGCCTGGGGGCAGGGGGTGGCTACAATCCATGGGTGTCACAAAGAGTGGGTCATAGCCGAGCAACTGACACTTTTATATCTGTAAGTTACACAGCATCACAGCTCCATGCCTACTTCTCTAAATGTCGGGGAAGATAAGTGAAAAACACTCGATAAATCTAAGGTGATATTGCCATCACACCATGTATTTTGCCTAGTTCTTCCTTCCACTTATCCATTCAACAATGCATGCACTCACACTCCTACTCAGCACCTCACCCACGTGTGCCAGTCACCGCACCGGGTGCTGGAGGCACCAACAGAAATGAGTCAAAGTCAAAGTCACTCAGTCAAAGAGTGTTTGACTCTTTGCAACCCCATGGACTATACAGTCCATGGAATTCTCCAGGCTAGAATACTGGAGTGGGTGGCCTTTCCATTCTCCAGAGGATCTTTCCAACCCAGGGATCAAACCCAGGTCTTCCGCATTGTGGGTAGATTCTTTATCAGCTGAGCCACAAGGGAAGCCCAAGAATACTGAGGTGGGTAGCCTATCTCTTCTCCAGTGGATCTTCCCAACCCATGGATAGAACTGAGGTCTCCTGCCTTACAAGCAGATTCTTTACCAACTGAGCCAAACACAAATGAGACACAGCCACATCCAAAGCAGCTTAAGTGCAGGTGAGAACAACTAAGAAAGCAATTATAGAGTGAGGGATTCCAGGTGTATCCTGATCAAGAGGGCACAAAACCTAGACCAGGTGGACAAGTGCTAAGAGAACTCTTAAAAAAGAAGGAACACTTGAACTGAGTCACCACCAAGAGACACATGGTCACTCTGGCCTGCAAATGGCTGATACACACCTGTGTCAATCTTGTATTTGACTTAATGATTATAATTCAGGGACTATTCCGTAAACATGTCAACATGAAATGTGTGCATTAGAAAGCTTTATACCAATGAAGTGTTATGTCTCATGCTGCAGATACCCAGGCTATTCTAAGGGATCCTCTGTTGATCAAAGAAACCAGCAGAAAGCACTGAAACCATCCCGCACCAGATCTGTGCCTTCTTTTACAGTGAGGAGTCCTTAGCATCTTTTGGTACTGCTCAAACCTATCTTATGCTACCCAGCACAAAGCACAAAAGGGTATTTAATATTTGACTAGCATCATGAATTTATATCTAAGACTAATTCGCAGATATGAAAACTAATACTGCGAGTTAATTTTCTAATTGGAACAAAATTTACTACTTCTTAAAACAAGCCGTCAAACGCCATAAATCTGAGCCCACTCCGAGTATGATCACTTGCAAATGTCATCTTTCTACTCTGCTATTGCGTTCTCTCATTTCTTTTTGAAAATTTAAGGGGAATGTTTTCAAATTTTCTTTCCTCTATAAACATTTGATTAAAAGAATAGTAAGACCCCCCAAAATCTGTTAACATATACTTCCCACCTGTTTAACTTTTCCTAGGAATCATCACTAATTAAAAGACACATACTACCATGATTAGTGTTCTAGTAATATTTATAATAATGATTTCTAGAGTTATAAATGGGCCTTCCCTAGTGACTCAGCAGTAAAGAACCGCCTGCCAATGCAGGAGACACAGGTTTGACCCCTGCGTTGGAAAGATCCCCTGGAGAAGGAAATGGCAACCTTCACCAGTATACTTGCCTGGAAAATCCCACAGACAAAAAGTCTGGCAGGCTACAGTCTATGGGGCGACAAAGAGTCAGACATGACTTAGAGACTAAACACCAGCATCACCAGGGTTAAACATAATAAAGGAACTATATTTAATTCACATTGTATTTGAAATGTTTTAATCTGTTAAGTCTGTTCCTTTAGGACATTCCAATGAATATCTGCATCTGTTAAAAAAAACTAATTTTAATAATGACTTCTTTGACAATTCTTTTCAGCAGGTTGTGTATAAAATCAATTTCTATTTCAGTAATTAGGGGATCATATGGTTTTTAGTGTATTTTTCCCATAAAATATATTATTTTTTCCTATAAAGTTCTACCTTCTAACATATTTTCCTCAAGAGCTATATTTTGCCAGAGGGCTTTTCTATCTCTCTGTTTTTGGTCTCATCTTCAATTCTCTGTTTTCTTCACCCCGATAATTTTGGCATTCCCTTGATCTCTGTCATCCCCACTGCAAAAGCTCTCTCCTGTAACTCTATGTAGCTGCTTTGTTTTTCTCGAAAGCATGAAATCCAATAAAACAGGCAGGTGATATTAAAGATATTTAACATGCTTCATTAAGAAAAAGAAACAGCAGCTTAAAAACATGCACAAGGAAGTTACTAACCAATACTTTCAATTATCTGAATACTACAATGCAACTGACAACACAGTAAACAACATCTAAGGTATCTTGGCAATTAAGGAAAAAACATCTTTCAAGAACCATAGGTCAGTTTTCATTACTCAGGCTTGTTAAGTGATTCTGTAGCTAAATACTTCAACACACATCCAACTGATCTGATACATTTTCTTATCTGTTTAGCTAAATGGTAACCGACTCCAGTGTTCCTGCCTGGAGAATCCCAGGGCCGGGGGAGCCTGGTGGGCTTCCATCTATAGGGTCGCACAGGGTCGGACACGACTGAAGCGACTTAGCAGCAGCAGCAGCAGCATAGAATATAATTAACACTAATCTACTCAAAGCAAGACTCACACATGTTTGAGGTGATCTATCCTTTAAAAAAAGTCTGATGTGTTGGGACTTCCCTGGTGGTCTAGTGGCTTGGCTAAGACTGCAATCTCCCAACGCTGGGGGCTCTGGGCTCAATACCTGGTCAGGGAACTAGGTCCCAGGTGCCATAACTAAGAGACAAAATCCACAACTCAAGACCCCTCATGCTGCAACTAAGACCTGATGCAACCAAAAAAAAAGACGTTTTGAGGAAGCAGTAGCTATTTCACTTGAAGGTGATCAGTATTACTCAACCTGGACACTACACTTGCTTGACTTTATTTTTCCTTTTTTTCTTGCTCTATTACAGTGTTTTTAAATTCACATACTAATATTTATAAACTAGTAATAGGGTTTCAGGTATTTTAACCTGAAAAAAAAAAGTAAGCCAACAATGAAAACTGTGGGTTTCCCACTTCCATTAAAGAGGCAAATAGTAATTTCAGAGAAACACCTCTCTCTCTCTCTCTCTCTCTCTCTCAGAAACACACACACACTAATGTTATGAAAACACTGTCATTAGAATACATGCTCTGGTTGTTCATCCAAGAATGGTAATGAGTTGTGATGATCTACCTTCTTTAGTCAAGTCTTCCTTTGTAAGAACGGCACCCATTTATTTAACAGCTAACCAACATTTGGAGTGCTGTCTATGTTTATTCAAGAGGTTTTTCCCTTTGCAAATCTAACCAGCCCATACAAGAACAAAATCCATAATCAAGCTCTTGTTGACTCCATGCTCTACTCAACACAGATAGGCAGTGCAAACAACTGAAGTACTGTTAATGGACATGATGATCAACATCGCAGTTAACTGAAAATGAACAGTGGGGCTCTCCATCATGCCAAGTGTAGGCATTTGAAGTAGTCACTTTCAAAAACCCAAGAAAGAATGGAGATTCTCAAGCATTGTAAAGTAAGGATTATCTGAGCAAATAGTACTTTCAACTTTTATTGACATAATTAAGTTGAAGGAGAGATTTATTCTTTTGGTAACAGTTTTGTTTTCTCTAGCATACATATTATTTACATACAATCAAACAAGAAATATTTTAAAACAAAAACTAGATTCTTAATACAGAAAGTAAAGAAAGGAACACGTCAAGTTTACAAAGAGAAAGCCATGCAGGGTACTTTTTGAAAAACCCACCAAGTGCCAGCCTGTCTGCTGGACACCAGTGCAAAAAAAGATAAACACAGCTCAGTTCTTGCTCTCAAGGAGAGTGTCTTTCAGTGGAGCTTCCTGATTCTCCACTGTTTGCCACAGAAACACACTATTCAAAAACTTGACTAAAACATCTCCTCTTGTGAATTCTTCCTGGGTTTGCCTGTCTCAGTGACTCCATGGCACAAAAATCAGTATTTATCACCTTCATTCATTTATTCATCAAGCAGTGATTAGGTGCCGTTCTATGCTGGACTTATTTATTCAGTCGTATCTGACTCTTTGTGACCCCATGGGCTGGAGCCCACCAGGCTCCTCTGTCCCTGGGAATTCTCCAGGCAAGAATACTGGAGTGGACTGCCATGCCCTCCTCTAGAGGATCTTACCAACCCAGGGTTAGAACCCAGGTCTCCCAAACTACAGGCGGATTCTTTACCATCTGAGTCACCAGGGAAGCCCAAGAATACTGGAGGGGATAGCCTAAAGCTTCTCTAGGGGATCTTCCACTCTAGGAAACTGAACCAGGGTCTCCTGCACTACGGGCAGATTCTTTACCAGCTGAGCTACCAGGTAAGCCCAGTGATTCTGTACCTGCCCACTAAATGCTAGGCATGATCTCAGTGCAAAGACCCTAAAAATGAAGAGGACAAAACCTATCCTGGGAAGATCACAGTTCAACTCTTAACAGATTAGCTCACCACCCACTGTATGCATCAGAGCTCCCTTGCAAATACCAACTTATGCTTCTTTGCATTACCAGCCCCTGGCATACTGTAGGGGCTAAATATGTTAATTCAGTCCCTGATGAAAAGATCTTTTAGATGGATAATCAGAAGACAGCATTTTGACCACAATTCGTCACAAAGACACTCCAGGCCTCACTTTCTTTGTCAAAGAGGTGGCTATCCTTGCCCCATGCGACTTCAGGAGTCTACTGTTATATGAGTGAATATTCTGATTTCAAGAAGAGGAATAAACATACTTAACAACCTCAGGATGTGCTTTAAACAATTTTAAGCCCATCTAAGCTATGATTAGTTCAACGACTAGGCCTATGCTGAAATCACATCTTGAAACATTATTGTAACCATTATTGTGGAATTTACTTTCTGATTTTGATATATTGAGTTCTTTTCTTGTCTCTCCTTACCCATAAAGGTATAATTTGGGTCTGCTGTATTCTTTCAAAGGAAGAATTGGCAAGGTGGTTGCTGTTACTTAGGATAAGTGTATAATCTCTTTGACTTTCTCTTGTTGGGCAAACTGCCCAGTGAATATCAATTTTTTCTTTTAGTGCTACAAATATGGTTTTAATAGATTCGCAGATTTCAAATTATTAGAATTCAGAGCACATCTCTCCCAGGGTGAGCAGATAATTCACAACAATCCATGTAGATGCAAAGGAGATGACGAGAGATCAATCTAGATGTGAATAAGCTGACACACTGGTTTACTGCTCCCTCTGTCTCTACAACCCACCCCCTGCCCCCCGACACACACACTTTTCATATGAGCAAAAATGCCTCTGTGCCTGGGAGTGCAAATTAGTCATAACATCCACTTTAGGGACTGAGGAAGACTTACTGTAAATCAGCCACTCAGAAACCACATTTGACATATTTTGGTTATAATGTAACTATAAGTTGCATAATATTGTACCTATTGATTGGAGCTTGGGATCATAATGGAAAGCAATTGCCATACATTGAAAGCGACCAACCACAAGATAGAAAAGTGTTCCTGAAGAGCCCACAAAGGGAAATCATTTTCCTTAGAATCTAAAACTCCTTATCCTCTAGATGGTATATTCTATCACATGCTTCAGGCTGTATTGTACCCTCAAGGTGCTAAGGTAACTTAACCTCAAATCACCCAACTCTTCAACTTCCTCAGACCAAGACAGAGTCCTAGAAGAGTACAGTGAACTCTTTCCTTGATTGAAACAGTCCTGTGTATCCTGAAATGCCACAAAAGATTCATCAGAATAGTATCTCACTGGATAACAAAACTCCCAACTGAGGGACAACATTCTAACAGCTCTGTATTACATTCATATTAGAATCTGCCTCTCTGGTTTTCCCGTCCCTACCCATTATCTTTAAAAATATATAATAATTTACTGAGGGAATGACTATATGTCAGGTCCTGTTCCACGCATCTCATTTGCAAGTTGCTCTTCCATCTACCTGTCCACACGGAAAGCATGTTCTTCTCTACCATCCTTAAACTATCACTCTTAGAGGCAGTAAACATAAAACAGGAACATCCAGGAAGGAATGAAATTGGATATTACAGACAAAGGATCCAAATCAGTCCACCCACTTATGAGATGAGAAGGGTGTTAAATATTTGAACTGCAGCTTAGAGTGGATGGTAGGAAACTTTGATTCTTTTTTCATCTCCTCTGCATGATCCCTGACAATAGGTTAGCCTTATCATTTTTGGACCATGACTCCAATAGAAAACCCATATCTACAATAAAAAGAACATATATAATAATTGTGTAACTCGGCAACTCACCTGGTTTTGGAAACAGAGTCTTCTAAGTACTAAAGACATGCAAAAGGTTTAGATTTCACTGGGACCTACCTTTTTGTTTTACCTTACACTCTTCTCTAAATCTTCACTAATCTATCAGATGTCACAGTTTAATAGAAGTATTAACTACACCTAGTGAGGTTACTGGGTCCATCTGGAAAAATATGGTGAGGATTTGAGTCTACGTTTGAAGGACCTAAAGAGCCAAATCACCCTGAGGCTGAATTCTGCGCAGTAACTGTTTTTCAGAAGACTAAGAAGAGGAGCTAAACAGTTACCAACTTTCCCTCACTCGCAAATCCAGGCGATGGGATATAATTGAAATAAGGCCTATAAATGTTTGTGCTTCCATGTGGATAAAGTGCCCATGTGCCCTTGAAAGGAAAAGTGTTAGTCACTAAGTCATGTCCGACTCTTTGTGACCCCATGGACTGTAGCTCACCAGGCTCCTCTGTCCATGGGATTTTTTCAGGCAAGGATACTGGAATGGGTAGCCATTTCCTTCCCCAGGGAATCTTTCCAACCCAGGGATCAAACCTGGGTCTCCTGTCTTGCAGGCTGACTCTTCACCATCTGAGGGAAATGCATTACCTATTCCCTATCACTCTGGTTCTAACAGGGGATGTTTCAAGTGGTATGCAGAAATTATTGAGGAACATATCAATGGTTCTTTCTAACAAAAAAGTGAGGATAAGAGCACCTGAACTCACCTGAGAAGCATATTATATAACAAATGATGGATTCAGCAGAGACAGTACTCCAGAGGCTCTAGGTTCTAGAGCTATCCCGGAAACAGTGTATCAGTCCCTAGAGCAGGCTCCTCCTCTGGCTAGTCAAAATCCTTCCCTCATCCCCTCTGGTTCCTGCCACACCAACCTCCCCCACTCAGAGCTAATCAGCATCTCTCCCTGAGTGTGCGCCCCGCCACCCGCAGCCTCACATTCCCAGACAACCTAGAAAAGGATGCCCAGGCACAAGTCAGAAGTGTGCAGGATTAATCCCCCCATGGGCACACTGCTCAACTGAGGATGAGCGCCAAGGGGTAAATGTTTCCCCCTTTTATTTAGGGGGAAGACATATTCATGAGGTGTCTCTGATAGCCCCAGTGAGAATGAGCACCATTAACAGCAGTACCACAGCAACTCATCTTTGTACGGGCTTTCCCAGGTCTGAGATGTACCCAAACTGAGTACCTACATACTAGGCAGTGTCACAGCATCTGTTTGCAGGAGGACCTAGATTAACTTGGGAAGGTTCCCTGGAGAAGGATAGGGCAATCCACCCCAGTATTCTTGCCTGGGAAATCCTATGGACAGAAGAGGCTGGGGGCGGGGGGCTGCGGGGGGCGGCAGCTACAGTCCACGGGGTTGCAAGAGTTAGNATTAACTTGGGAAGGTTCCCTGGAGAAGGATAGGGCAATCCACCCCAGTATTCTTGCCTGGGAAATCCTATGGACAGAAGAGGCTGGGGGCGGGGGGCTGCGGGGGGCGGCAGCTACAGTCCACGGGGTTGCAAGAGTTAGATGGGACTTAGCTCCTAAACCACCACTAGGTTAAGTCAGCTTCCAAAAGATCCTAAGCTAACTGTATCAAAATAAGGGAAGAGATGAAATAAGAGACACAATTCATGGTAAAAGGGGAAAAAATAAATGATAAAGGGAGAGAAAATGGAAAAGCACAGGAAGGCTAGACCTTTCCACTCGGTAAAATGGACAGCCCATGGAGAAGCTATACTCAGAAAAAAATTGAGGGGTATAACTTGCAGCTCTTTACTTTTTCCACCAGGGCTTCTACTCAAAAGAAGGCCAGACTATACCCCAGAGCTTTTCATACACTCTGGTCATATGCATCACTCCTAGCTACATAAAGGACATGTAGCTTCCCACATTGCCTTCTCAGCTCTCTGAAACCTGCTCCCCATCAGATCTCAGAAGCAAGCTTGAGTAAGCAAGTGGAGAAGAGCAGTCAGCCCACTGTTATTAGTCACTTCTTTAACCCAGAAGGCATCATGTCCCACCATGTGCCTGACTCCAATCAGCCTATCCCTTGATTTTAATACTGGTTTCACAAGCACTGTCCTGAAAGGCTTGCAGGAAACAGACTCAAACTCCATCAGACATATCTGCATAGTTCAACAGTAACTGAAAATCCAAGTTGCATAACCCAGAAAAGAGCCAAGTGTAACAGAGAAAATGCATCCTTTCACGTAGTGTGAGGTTGTCTTACGCCACAGTTTCTCTCATTAAGCAAATTCTGAACAAAGCATTCATAGGTGATTGGTCTAAAATCTTTCAGTGGTTACTGATTCACAAAACCACAGAAATAATACATATTCTGCTAACAGTCAGAGGATGCTGTCATGGCATCATAATCACTGTTGAAATTGGGAGATGTGTGGCATTCCTATGAAGATGACACAAAACTCTTGAAAACAATATATCCAAATATCCTTTTTGTCAATTTGGAAATGTCTAATGTTGGCAAAGACCAACAGAGAAGGAAAAACAGCTAAACTGTTTAGGGCAAAATGAAATCACAATTTTAAGATTTTTATGATACACATTCTTAATTGTCTTGTGAATGATCCTAAAAGGACTATGCTATAAACCCATTCTCTCAGTAAGATGAAGTAGGAACAAGTCATCAGCCTCTATTCATAAAAGTCAATCAAGAAGGAATAACCTATGATTTTTCTTTTCAATAGTTCCTTAGATAAATTATAGGATACCACTATCAAATTCTGTTAAAGAACAAAAGAACATCATGGAATAGGTAAGCACTCTGAGAGCAAGATCAATCAAATGGACAGCTTTAATTTCCCAAAAGCAAAGTTTTCATTTGGGGACATAGAAAAAACAACTTCCACGGGGTCCAGGTTGCGACGGGAGTGGGCACCAAGAAGCAGGCAGAGTAAATAAAGGCAAAGAAAATCAAGCAAACGTTCTGAATCAAATACTAAATAATGACACTAGCAATTTTCTTTTGCACTAGGATTCTGCTTAGCTTTTTTTTTTTTTTTTTTTTT
>SJYV01035104.1:355276-407909 GCA_006410875.1 Neotragus pygmaeus | reverse complement strand
TTTTCTTTTGCACTAGGATTCTGTTAGTTTTTTTTTTTTTTTTTTTTTTTTAATGTTTCTGTTTTCTACTCTCTGGCTGACAAGAACACTTTCCATTTCATATAAAAGATAACGAATGTTCCTTGCATGTGTTAGACATGGACTTATATGACTGATGGTTATAAACAAAATTCCTTTGCACATCAAAGGGAAAAAAAAACTTTGTTTATTCAAGAAATTCCTAATGGTTTCATTTATAAGTAAAACTTTCTCTTTATTTGAGATCCAGTGGCACAGCAGAGTATAGCTGGAAGACAGCAGGTAGCTCTCATAATGAACTTTGCACAGTTTTGAGAAAATAATATCTGAAGGCAGTTCCTTCTTCTGAGGTCAGTAGATTAGTGGTTCAAAAAGAATAAACTATCCAGGGAACATCCTGAGATTTAAAAAAAAAAAAAAAAAACCCACACAACTGGAGGGGAAAAGGAGGAACATTCTCACTAATTAAAATTTCCAGTTCTTATGGTCCCTCTACATACACAAACCCCAGTCAAGCAAAGCTTGCAGGATCAGGCCTGTACTAAGAAAAAGTATATCATCATCACATTAATTGTATTATTACCTCATAATGCTCACTAGCCAGGTTTACACAGAAGAGATTAAATAACAAGATAATCTTATAAACAATGCTCATTTCATCAGTGTACCAAATAAGTTTGATTTATATCTCTGACTGTTCTTCTAATTAATTTATGCAGCCACATGCTTTAATTTACACAGACAGACACCTACACTGGGGTAGGGATAGTTCCTTTTTTAACGCCTTGAACTTTGATATAGGGTCATGTTTAGACTTCCCAGTGGTGCTGTTTAGTTCCCCTACACTTCAAAACTGAATTGACTGTTAAAATACCTTGCATTAAAGTTGAAGCAGGCAGAAAGAAAATACTTGATCAAACTCAATACCTATCTCCCCTGCCAACTTTAGATGCCGAATTTTAGTGGGTATAGTTTCATTCACTCTTATAACCAGATCCACTCACTGCTAAGTCGCAAACTTTACCTCTTCTTAAAATATTCTCTTCAAAGCCTTTTTTGGATATATAAGTTCACCTCACTACAGCATCAATCCTAAACTCCTATATTTGGTGTAACACAGTTTCTAGTGACTGAGAGCGGGGGAAAAGGCTGCTAATTTTTAAAAAACTTATCATTTCTACTAATATCAGGGGCTTGGATAAATAATGTACTTTCTAGAATGCCATATTACCACTGCGAGTACCACAGAAATAAAACAATCCATAGAGGGAAGAAAATTCAACTCATTTCAATTCTTTAACCAGGAAGGTAAAAAAACGACATTTCTGAATCTAGACCCTTTTACAATAAGCCATCAGTGACATGATGGTAATGCCAACACTCCATGAAAACCATTAAAAAAATAACAACCTAAAGGAATACCCTGGTGTCAGGATTAGTACAGTTTAGTCATTTTACAACTTCCACGGATGGTTTCAGTGTAGGGATGAACCAGGCAAGCAGAAAGACTTTTACTTGTCTCGGATATAAAACTTTTACTTATGTATTTAATCAATGTTTATTTGTAGGACCTTCATACAATAACAGATGTCAGCTACATTATATGTGTTCTTGATTATAAACTCCTAGAGGGCAGAGACCCTGTCTATTCAGCTCACATTTTATAGGACGCAAACACAAGAACCATACCCAAAAAGGCAAGATGGTTTCTATAACAGTGATTTCAAGGGGACTTGGTCTTCTTCTACACTCCGTGAAATTCCACTGGCACATACTGAACATTTAAGAGCAACAACTTTATATTCTTGAGCAATTCCATTCTTCAGATGTCGACAATGGCACATTTCTTTTGAAACAGGGATTACTCAGATGGGACAATTTCCACTTCTTAATGTTCAAGGGTTAGTTTTTGTCCAATATCTAAATTCTATACTGACAATCCAAGCTTAAAAAAAAAAAACAACCAAAACCAAACATTTCACTTTTTAGCATCAAGTCTGCACCTGCTGCACGCAGAAGGACCTGCTCTTTTCTTGGGGTAACATGCTAAGACCACTACTGTGGTACCTAAAACTGGGGCCTCTTTGCATTCTTTCTGTCCATTCAAATCATAAAGAGACACACTGCATTAAATAATTTTCTACAATAAACTTAACACAGTCATATAAATGCTTATAAATGCTAACGGAATAAAAAGCCAGTAGACAGTATTTTAAAGGTTCTCACATATCAGAAATGGACAGTTTTCACTAACTAGGTAATTTGGAGCAAGGCTTTTAAAATTTCTGGGCCTTGGTTTTCAAATCTGTAAAATGGAGACCTTACATTATATACCTTCAGATTGTTTCCAGGTTTAAATTTTGAAATCACATGAGTCCTAAAGAATCTCACACAAAGTGAGGTTCCATTATCCAGCCAAACAAAAGGCTTTTCTTCTTTTTTCTGTGAGTGAAGGAAAGGAGACTGTATGTTCTCAATGTAAATTATTTACTATGCCTAGCTCCAACAAAATAGCCAAACAGAACATCACGAGCTATTTTTGTAAACAAAATATGTGGATATGTATGTAATGATATACACATTGTATGTATGTACTAAATGCATATACATGCACACACTCCAAAACACACAATTCTCTCTATTGTAGCCAACAATTACTTTCCAGTTTTCTCATTTTTTCTCTCTCCCTCTCTATTGAAGCCAAGAATTAAAATACTTCCCAGTTTTTTCATTTTTTCTTTCTCCCTGCATGAAGCATTTATGAAGCTACTATAACATGGGAACTCACATAGAGTAAAAATATAAGCATCTTATTCAATATTTATTATATTAATAACTGACAGTTCCTAACACAATCAGCTTAAGTTAACCTGGTCCTCTGCAACCTCAACAGCATCCTCTCATAAAAACAGTGGTATTGAGAAAGGATGCAGAATGCAGGCTTCAGGCCATTCAACCAACATCTACTTCATCTATAATGTACCTGAAATATGCAATTCAAGACATAAAATTTACAAATTAAATACTACTTAAGCAGACAGTGATAGTAACAACAGCAGAAAAATAATAAAGAAGGTCGTATAGATGTCGGTGTTAGGTAAAAGACGACCAGGACACCAAAAAGAGCGTCTAACAGGCTTTAATGGCGAAGTGCTACCGGGCGGGGTTCCCGGACCCGAATGAGGCAGGTCGAGTAAGTCCGCGCCGGGACCGTGTTGGGGGTGGTTTACATAGATTCGTTTATGAAGGATGGTTTGGCAAGATCGCCAAAAAGGTACAGTTAGTAGACGGGGGTTCGGATAGGTTGTTAGGTCGAGGTGTTGCGGGCTGATAGGTCCTTTACCGGCTGGTGGGGATTGTTTTAGCGGGCGAAGTGAGCTGTCATTGGTCCTCGGGAATCTGGGAGGATCCTTCCGTTAGGGACTTTCCTGCCGGCGGGCAGCCCATCATGGCCCCCGGGGTCCCGCCTTACTCAAAATAAAATATGAGAGGCGACTTAAGTTCATGAAACTACTTATTTTTATCTTTAATTTACTAAAACACTTCCAGAAGAAAACTTTGAGCAACTACTGAGTATATTATCACTTTCTTTTTTATTTAACTTTTATTTTACAATGGAGTGTAATTGATTTCTATATAGTTTCAGCGGGACAGCAAAGTGATTCAATTATACTTATACATGTATTTCTTCTTCTTCAGATTCCTTCCCCGTATAGGTCATTAAAGAATATTGGAAAGAGTTCCCTGTGCTATATAGTAGGTCCTTTGTAGTTATCTATTTTATATATAGTAGTGTGGATATGTTAATCCCAAACTCTTGACTTATCCACCACCCCCCCACAGTATTTCCCCTTTGATAACCATTAAGTTTGTTCACTATACTATCATTTTCTTATTAGAGAAACCAAAAAATGTCCTATGAACGCAGTGATTTATTGCAAGTAAAGAAAGAAAAACAAGTGTTTTATTCAAAATTTCCTAGGTTCTCTTGGATCCCTATTCTTGGAGGAATAATTGTTAAAGCATCTAAAGGCAAATAATCTTTAAATGATAGATATATGAAATTTTCAGGAAAAAATTTCTTAATTTTTATCTGCTTAGCCAATAGGTGTTAATAGATACATTTATATAATAGAAATAACCCATTCACATACATCAACTCCTTCAATCCTTCCAACAATGCCAAGAAGATAGAAGAATGCAAGTCTTCCTATTCTGTTCCATCAACTAAAATTAAATCCAAAGATCAATACACACAAGAAGCATTATGCTAACTACTGGTTACTCTATAAGACATCAGGAAACTTGTGTGTTTTGATCTGAACATCTTCTTTCTATCTCAAGTAAGAAGGAAGATGGTGACTCAAACCACAAATTTCTGGCTTTCATCAAAACAATTCCATTCAAGCGTCCAGGTAAAGGATAATTTAGTGAGTAGTCTGCATTCCTTAAAAAAAAAAAAAAAAAAACTAATCCAGTTTCACTCATATTCCTTGGGGAAAAAATCCACCAATGGTCATATACAAGTTTATATTAAAATGCAACCTAAATTGTCTACATTTACAACTAAAGTAATTACAGATATTAATCTTTTAACTAGTTGCAGCAACATTTATAACACTATAAATGAAAATAGAACTGCAGTTTGTTTCTTTGGAGGATGGAGAATGAGAACAGGTTCTGAGGAGATATTGAATATCAAAGGATAAAAAAAGTGAGGAAATGAAAACGAAAAGATAAAGGACACACAGAATGGGGGAGAGAGAAAGGCAGTGGCGTAGCTAGGGGATGGACAGGGCAAAGTGAGATAAGTCATTCCTAGCAAAATGGCTCTTGTCGAAACCTTGCCAGGGCTCTGGACCATTGCCTCTGCCTGCAAGAGGGATGACTGCTTTGATGGTTTTTTTTTAAATGCTTGCTGTATCTAAACAGCCTCATTTTATTTTTTCAGATTCCTGCATTTTTTAAATAAAAATTTAAAATAAAAATTTATTTTTAATAAAAAATTAAATAAAAAATTTTAAATAAAAATTTGAAGACTCTGTTCACGTGTAAAAGGAATGACTTTTATTTTAGAAATGTACTTGGAACCTACACATCATTGCTCAGCTTAGAGCTCAAAACCTCAGCGATGTCCCAACATTCCAACCTGACAGTCTTGCCTTAAGTAAAAACTGCCTCTTTCCACTATGCCTGAAAATTATATTTGAAATCAGTCTTCACTGATTGTGCAAAGTCTTAAAAATAAATACGTGCATCTTCTTGAGTCATCACCTATCACCAAAGAGAGCTGATTGTGTTCTCAAGAAAACAACATAGATGTGCCCAAAGTGAAGGAAGCTCTTGAAAGGACATCCAAAGTTGGTCATCAGAAATCGTCCTCCAGCCTGGAATAGGTATGCAGAGCAAAGGCACCCAATACTGTAGTCAAAGCCAGAATCCATGAAAGGGTCAGCTATGAAATCAATTCAGCCTGACTCAGCCAATGAAGAACTCCATCGACCCACTCCCTGTGACCTGAAGGCTTCCTTCTTTCTACCCACCCACTTATCCTTCTTTGTGCTCTTAATAAACCCACTGGTCCTGACTATAGGCCTCAATACCATAAGCACCCTTTTATGTAAAAATTCATTAAATACTGTACCACTCTCAATATATTGATCCCACAAACTGTAACTCCATGAAGTGGTTCAACACGATGTCATCACTACAGAGCAACTTGTTTCATTTACAGTATCTGTTTCACTTCTACTCATGAGCTAATATAATTCAATTTTTTTTAACTGCACACAGGCTGCTAGACACATGTGCATGGCAAATGGAATCTGAACTTAGCTTAACAGCCTCATTTATTCCTGATGGTTTAAATTATTTCATCACAATTAATGACACCCCCACAGCTTCCTGTGCAGCGCTGCCAGATGTTCAGAGACCACAAAGCCACTCTCTTCTTTGACGGCTGGTGACAAGTCGTCCTCTGAAGGACATTCCCTAGGCACACGGACTGGATGACACCTCCATTGCTTTGCACCTCTCTGCCTCCCAGAGTAACCATGTAGAGGAAAAAGCAGGAAGGCATGAGCAACCAGCAAATGCATTAGCGAGAGCAAATTATGTGAAGTGATCTAAACTCGAAGGAACTTGGCTCCTGCCACAGGAGTTTCTAACCTTGTTGTTTTATGAAAGCACTCTTCGCCTCCACCTTCTCAGCCACTGGCATCCACTGAGTGCCTGGCCTGGCGTCAGTCCTCGGGGAACACTGAAGGACATGAAAAATACAAGCTTTTCCACAGGGATCCTTTTCGGCTGTGGTCATTTTGTTTTGCAGGATGTTGTTTAAACTTACTACCCTCTTCATGACGGTTGCCTCATTTTTAAGAGAACAGTATCTTCAAGTACAATTATCTTCTTACCCTGTTCAATAGGCACTTCCCATAGAAACATGCAACATTTTGGCAACTTGGGGTAAACAGCTGTGCCCTTTTTTCTTTGTAAAGCTTTACTGAAGTGCAATATAATCGAGAGGCCAAAAGTTACAAACATTTCAGGTATACACGTTGATGGGTTTCCTTTACCTCTTTTTCTCAGGCTTAAGTAGGATTTCTTCTTTTCAGGAGCTGTTGGCTTTTTGGTTTTGTTTTCGTTAGGTTTTGTTTGTCCTTGCTTTGTTACTTTTTAAAAAGAACAGAATGAAAAAGAGACTTCACATTTTTCCTACTTTGAGTCTCACAAGGGCAAAGCCATTTACTTAAGAGTAAAAGCAATTTTTTTCTTCTGAAATTCATAAACAGTAATTTTCTTATATTCATAATTTGTTTCCTAGAAAAAACAAATTCGCATAATGACAGGTAGCTAAGAGGGCAGCAGAAATCGTAAACACGAGCACTGTTACAATAAGAATCCAATACTGTGGCTCTAATTTGGAAAACACTTTCCATCAACTAGGGAACATGTGGCAGACATTTTATGGATTATTTTTTAAATGTTAAAAAAAAAAAAAAAAAAAGGCTGATCTTATTCAGGGAATAAGGGGCCTTTTCCTTTGCCAAAAAGTGTACTAGGAAAATTGAAAGGCCGCCTGGGTCAGCCCACCCTATAGTATGAACATAAGCTATAAGAGCATTTTGGAAAATATTTTTAAACTGAGATGAGAAAAAAATCAATATCAATACAGATTCTGAACAGATGCAAGAGGCTTCTGTGCATGTTAGTGATTATGTGTGTGGCCTACACAGGCTAATTTCAAATGCCTCCAAAACTCACTGTACATTCTCTTTTATAAACTATTTGGGATTAAAACTAGGACCTTATCCATATCAACTTTGACAATGGACACAAATATAGGGTAGGCTAATCAAGGCAAATAAGTTGAATTTTCCCCCTCATGGATGGCTTTTTAGATCTTAAATGACTACTGAATTTTACCAGACATGCTACACTTGGTGTTTTGACAGTTGTTTATTAAAACTACTTTCCTAGGAAGTCCACGGAAACCACCAGTCTCGCTTTTATCAGAATTGAGACCATCAGAGAGAAGTCGCGATGATGGTATATTTGCAACAAGCAGACAACAGTAGGAAACTCTAAGCACTTCCAGAGTTGCATCAAATTTTCCATGGACCAAAACTAAAATGAAATCGTTCAATTACTGAGAGGTAGATAAGTAAAATAAACAACTAATTTCATACAGCGAAGTTGAGAGAAAGTCATATGGACCTCATTCTGTTGTCTCCAAACACATTTTATCGGAGGGGAAAAAAGGAGCTGAATCAACTTTAAACTCTCATGTAGGGATGTATTGCTTGTGTGTCCCTGGCAGATGTGGAAAGGAGATGAAATGGGCAGGGGAGAATCAAATATCCCATCGCTGCAGGTTTGCTAAGGGAAAGAACACTGCAAAGATCTCACATCTGGCAATCATTTGTCAATAGCTGGAAAGAGAGCGGCAGGAAACTTTCTGGCTCTTGGAGAAGATGAAAAGACAAAAACCATGTGTCTCTCTCTCACACACACACACACACTCTCCTTCTCTCTGCAATGGTAAAATGACCACTACACTTAATTCTCCACCCCTCCCTTTTCCTCTAAATTTAATGATCTTCAGATATACTCGACTCCATGGTCAAAAACATGCAGTCACTTGACTTGTTAAAGCTGCAGTGTATGTACATTTTTCAAATAAACCCCAGGGCTGATGTTAGAAAATCAAAATCAGTCAAGCATAGACCGCCTGGTACTTTGGGCAGGAATCCTTGTGGTTTAGTCAATAAACAGAATCTGAATGAAAGACACCACAGTAACTAGACAGTAACGTTTTGAACAGTTCTTAACCTGAACGGGGGCTGGGCATGTGGTTGTGCTTAGGGACCATGGACATGGCCCCCCGTCCCCTCAGATGGCTCCCTCACCCTGTGACAGGACTGTGCTTAGCACAAGGTCATCTGCTGTTCCTAACACACACTCAATAAGAAAAGGTGGACTTATATTTGAGCGATGCTGGGAGTGCATTTGGGGAGGGAACAACTTGGTGGTGCTGGCTTTAAATCTATTCAATAGGGTAAGAAAGTGAAAATCTCACTTTCTGGGTGTTCATATGGATGATAACAATACATAAAATTTGCTAGCTTCATTATGAGTTCACAAAAATGACCAGCTTCGCCCCATTAGGTTTCCCTTATAATAAAAAGTTTTCAAGACAACTCGCACAAAATTAATTAACTTTTCCCAAATCCTAGGAATGTAAACCTGTTTCTAGTGATCGATAGACTTCAGTGGGCAGCTCAGCTTTGCCCTTATGCTGCATTTAACCAGCCGAGCGCATCCTGTGATGCTGTAAGTGAATGCTGCAGGTTGTTTAATAACCTGGCAAATTCACAGTAGCTTGTCAAATTATTACAGGAACAGTGTCATCACTAAACAAGCCTGATCACGGTTAATTACAATGCAGACTAGAGAGCAGCCACAATTGTTCATTAATTACAGGAAGCACCTCATTTAAATTTTATGGAAATTTACACTTGCACCCCAGTATGTCTGGAAAAAAAGTGATCCTTCATGCATTCATAGAGGAAAGAAGTCTGTGGTTTATGAAACATCACAGTAAATTGTGTCTAATCAGGTACTGAAATACTGGTTTATTATTTACTCTAATTTTCTAAGCACTTCAGTGGTAAAAAATACCAAGTCAAACCCCACATCTTATATTTCCAACCAAGAAAGGGAACTGTGCTAGGCTAAATGAAACAACACACAATGAGGTACAGTCAGACTAAAATAGTCACTTTTTTTCTGACTAAAAATCAAATATTTAACAGCAACCAAGGGAGGTCTAAGGGCTTCCCCAGTGACTCAGACAGTAAAGAATATGCCTGTAATGCAAGAGACCAGGGTTCGATTCCTGAGTCAGGAAGATCCCCTGGGGAAGGGAATGGCAACCCACTGCAGTATTCTTGCCTAGAGAATCCCATGGACAGAGGAGCCTGGCAGGCTACAGTCCACGGGGTCACAAAGAGCTGGACATGACTGAGCAACACTAAGGGAGGTCTAAACTAGAATGACCATTTCCCATAAAACAATTATATAAAAGGGCAATTTGGGGGTCTGTACGTCAGTTAACCTCCAGGGCTAAAAGAAAGTACACAGTTTCATACCCACTTCAAAAGCCACTGAAGAAAATCCAGAAAGTTAGACAGTGAATCTAAAGTCTGGACTGTCCAGCTACTTCTCTAAATCAAGTATATTAACACACACAAAAAAGCAGATAACCTTGCAAACGTCAAGTCAGGCACAGACTTCAATGATGACAGTCATTCAAAACCAACAGCATGTTCATGAAAGAGTGTCAGGGATCCTGGGATTATTAAATAATAAAGCTGCTAAGACATCTGAAATTTTGGGACCAAAGGAAAGGGTTAACAGAAAACAGGTAAGAGAAAGGGGCTCCCTGAGTCCTGAGATCTCATGTCAGCGAAAACACAAAAGCGAACCAGTTATGGGTGCCGTTATGTCTAAAGGAAAATCCTTCACAGAAAAGGATATAAACAAGCCAGAGCTCCTAAATCGAGGTGTACAAGAGGTTATGTTCAAAATCAAGAGGCCAAACAGCAAATCCTCTCGTGGTTATAATGCCTGGCCCCGCGGGAAAGTCTGAGATCCAAGCAGGAAAAGTAAACGACCCTGGCCAGTCCTACGGTGAGTTCCCCGGAGTGCAGAGTTGGACTAAAAAATAAGAAATGGCTCATTCGATAGGAAAAAAAAAAACAGAATACACATACCATGGCACGAATGAAAAGGACTCTAAGCTAAAAGCTACTCCTGGAATTGTTAGCTGGTGAGGAATATACTGAGTCTCAAGTTTATTATGACAAACATAACATGAATATATACCAGATATCATCAGAATGTATGGAAGCCGTATTAAAAAATGAACAGGAAAAGAGAAAAATAAATGATTCAAATGAGTCNGCTACTCCTGGAATTGTTAGCTGGTGAGGAATATACTGAGTCTCAAGTTTATTATGACAAACATAACATGAATATATACCAGATATCATCAGAATGTATGGAAGCCGTATTAAAAAATGAACAGGAAAAGAGAAAAATAAATGATTCAAATGAGTCCCAGTTAATTCATCACTGCATCATAGTTGACTTATCTTTTCATAGATTCAACTTTTCCATACTGTCCGCCAAAATGCTGTTGCAAGATGAGACATCTAACAAAATGAGCACTTTCTTTTCTTTACCCAGTAACTTGGTCTTCCTTGCAAGGCTCACGCAGCAATGTCAACTCCACAATATGTTTAGCTCTCTACTACCACAGTTTCATTTCAACGTGTAAATATACATTTTCTCCCTTGGTGTGTCAAAGCAATAGGTTCCACTGGTCTCTTTCAGGTTTATTTCACACACCCACAGCTGCAAAACTCATTGCTCTTCGCGCCATAACTCAACGTTCAAAAACAGATTATCCAACAACCACCCATGACAGACCATTCCAGGTGATGAGTTTGAAGAACATCATTCGTCCCCCCCACCCCGAAGGGGTCAAGGATCAGACTACTCTTCATGAAAAGTCTTCCATCACTTGGCACTTTTGTGTCACAACCAAGTTGTGAGTTTTCTAAAACTGGGAAATGTATGATCACGTCTCATACTTGCCACACCTGCTTTTCTGTTGGATCACAGCCATACACTACCCAGACAGTACCAGCATAGGGCACTGCACAGCTCAGGTGGTCGTTCCAAGGCCAGGAGCAGGTGTGCAGAAAATGGTGTCCCCTTCAGAGCATCATAAAAGATGAAAGTTCCTACGACCACCACTTCCACCATCACACCCACTATGAAGAAGCCAATTTTTAGAACTATTCTCTTTTCTCATGCAGGGTGTCTAAATCAGTTTTTTTTTTTTTTTTTTTTAAGTTTTAACACTGAGCTCACTATGCTTATCCCCTAAGTCTTAAAATTTAGAAAATGATGCCAAACAGAGGCCCTAAAAAATAGTATGGGTGTGCTCACACTAGGGAGGTACCATCCACATGGAAACTTGAGCCTGCATTTTTGCATCATTGATACACACATTCCTTAACTATTAACAGGTACCCAGCAGTGGAGGTAGGCCTTGGGCCAAGATGTCATATTTATATTTTTTAATCTGCAACATACCACTCCGCTTCTAATTTCCCAAGACCATGCAATGAATTCCAAGTCAATACTTGGATGAAAAATGTTCTTTGCTAATAAACTTAATATTACACCAGAGGACCTATCTCCCAAACCATGAAGAAGAAAAATAATATTATTAACTCCTATTTTTCTCATACAGTGCCCAGCTGAACAGCTTCCATTCTCCTGAGCTGGGAGACTCCAGAGCAGGAAGCATGGCTGGCTTGCCCATGTGTCCTCAGAGCCTAGCATCCTCTCGGCACGCAATAACGATGATTTGAAAAGAGGAGAGCGAAGATTTCCAGGGTGCCTCTTACATCCTGGCCCTGTGCTAAATGCTAGGTATGTGGTAGAACATTTAATCCTCATTAGTCAGCTATTAAGGGATATCCCCATTTCACAGATGAGAAAGCTAAAGCCCAGTCAGGTTGGGTGACTTGCCAAAGGACTCATGGCAACTTGTGTCAGCCTAGGCAGGCAGCATTCAGAAACCATGTTCTTTTTCACTGCAGTATATATACCATGTCTTCACTTCTTGAATGAGTAAACGAATGATCTCTAATTACAGACAATTTATCCAGAAAAGGACTTTTTGCTGCACAGATGCTCCACCAACCCCTTTCANGTCAGCCTAGGCAGGCAGCATTCAGAAACCATGTTCTTTTTCACTGCAGTATATATACCATGTCTTCACTTCTTGAATGAGTAAACGAATGATCTCTAATTACAGACAATTTATCCAGAAAAGGACTTTTTGCTGCACAGATGCTCCACCAACCCCTTTCAGTCCCAGCAGCTGCCGGATGGCATCTGATGTATCTGTTCAGCATTCAGAGACCCCTGGTACTGTCACAACACCCCCGACTGATAAAACAGTAAGACTCCGACCTGGACTTCCAGCCTCTGGTCTGGCTCCTCCAGGTTTGGGCAGAAGTCTGCAGCCAGCACTCTGCCAGCACATGCCACTGGGACCTGGGGGAATATGGCCGAGTTAGATGCTGGGTGTGGAGGCTGTTGAGAACTGCACAAAAACACACACAACCCGAACACAAGGACATCTCCGCTGCAGCTCTGCAACAGGCCGTCACGGCCTCACAGGGCTTCAACACTCAGCAGGTCAAGTATATTGTAAACACCATACACCCAAGTTTACTGACTACCAAAAGGTAAATTCTAAGAAGAAAAAATACACATAAATGCTGTTGTCCCTTGTATCCACAGCATTTAGCACAAAAGCAGGCATTTAATATCCGTGGACTCTAGGAAGGAGGAGAGAGGAAGGGAAGTCAGAGGGAAGGAAGGGAGGAAATGAGGGAAAGGGAAGAAAAAAAAAATTTCTGCTTGAAATTGTTGGCNATCCACAGCATTTAGCACAAAAGCAGGCATTTAATATCCGTGGACTCTAGGAAGGAGGAGAGAGGAAGGGAAGTCAGAGGGAAGGAAGGGAGGAAATGAGGGAAAGGGAAGAAAAAAAAAATTTCTGCTTGAAATTGTTGGCATTTTTTTCTCTTACCTTTCTTAAATGGAAATTCAGAAAACTGCATTCTATAATGCCTAAAGTTCCTTTCCACTCTTAAAATACCTATTCAAATTTATTTTTTCTCTTCCTGGTGTAGGCCAATAATTACCAACATGTACTATTTACTTACTGTATTTAAATTGTATTTAAGAGCCTTATGTCTGCTCTAACAATACAAATGACAAAAAAGGTATGATTCAGTGAATGTTTCTCTGTATCTAGAAGCTTACAGTGAAAGCCACTAAGATTCCCTTTCAAAACTGTTGCCTATTATAATTAGCCAATCTCCTCATGAAATATTGCCTACTTAGTAGTCACTTGGGTTACTTCATTTTAAAATGTTTAAGATAGAAAAGGACTTAGATTCCATTGAAACCTATTTTCTGCTTTTTATAATTTTCTCTATATCACTACTCAATATTTCCAAATATATACTACTTCCATTAATCATACAACTATCTTGTTGTTCAGCCACTAAGTTGTGTCTGACTCTCTGCGACCCCATGGACTGCAGCATGCCAGGATTCCTGTCCTTCACTATCTCCCTGAGTTTGCTCAAAGTCATGTCCATGGAGTCGGTGATGCCAGTCAACCATCTCATTCTCTGTTGCCCTCTTCTCTTCCTGACCTCAATCTTTCCCAGCATCAGGGTCTCTTCCAATGAGTCAGCTCTTAACTATCTATGTGTATTCAGATCTCAATTCATCAATCAGCCCCATCTCACCTGTGTCTTCTTTCCCTCTCAAAGGCCCCCGTCGGTGTTTCATTTTTTTTAACTCCAACTGGGATCATCTATGGCCATCAATTCTCTTTGTTCAGAGATCATTTTTCAGCCAAGTGTGCTGCCTTAGAATGTATTTCCTTCTTTCTTTTGACCAACAAATTTGTTCACTTTTCTAAATTTAAACAATTTTCAATAAACTCCACTTTGCAAGTTCACTAGTGACTATCACTAACATATATTTTTTAAAGAACAGTCAACTTTTCAAGCATTTTTAGGTCCAAACTGTTCTTTTCAACTCTCTTATTCTTTCTCCCTGCCTACTTCCATAAGGTGATGTCAATAGAATGAATATAGGCTGTCTTTGAAATTAATCACTCTTCATCCATGAATTTCCTCACTTGGAGCCTGAGAAGGGAAAGGAGCTCACATTTACTGAGCACTTGTAATGTGCGAGTCACTGTGTGGGTACCTTACATCAAGAGAAACTGTTTTTTCCTTTAAACAATCTTATGATGGTAAAGAATCTGCCTGCAGTGCAGGAGACTGGGGTTTGATCTCTGGGTTGGGAAGATCCACTGGAGATGGAAATGGCAATCCACTCTAGTAATCTTGCCTGGAAAATCCCATGGATGGAGGAGGCTGTCCAGTCCAGTCCATGGGGTTACAAAGAGTTGGACACAACTGAGCGACTTCACTTTCACTTTTCGTGGGGTATGAGGATCTACATTTTGAAAAAAAAAAAAAGGGGGGGGGAGGCTTTAGAGTAGGTAAATAATTAACTCAGAGGCACATGCTAGAAAGTTACAAGGCCCAAACTTAAAATGAGAAAGAGCAAGAACATATGTCAAAGAAGTTAATGAAAAACACATAATCGTTGCATTTAGTGGCAGCCATTCTAGAGGCATGTGTGGCTGTTTCATATGTTAGAAACAACAAAGAAGACAATTAAAGGAAATGAAGAAGTGGCACCAGAAATAAAGACTTACTACTCCCCACTCTTTGGTCCAGGACAACATAGGCAAGGTTAAAGGGGACTTCTCCTCCGACTTGAGGAATGAGCAGGAAAAGGGGCATGGAGAAACCCAGAGACACCACATCTGTGTTGTGTCACACACAGAACAATGCTGATCCCACCCCACGATGACACATTGGGGAGGGGGGGCCCCAGTGAGCTGGGCTACAGTAACTCTCCCTAGGGTACAAAAGAAGAACTCGGGAAAAATTACTCTTAGAATATTTCCTATCAAAACAACCCCTCAAAAGCTTCCTATGAAACCTTAATGAAGGTGATTACTTAACTGATTACAGCAGATTCCATAAGCCAGAAGGTATATGCTGCAAATGAAGTGTAAACAATACTTCATTTCATATACACAGAAGAATTCCCACTTACTTTAATATTAGTTGACCCTATCACCAAGTTTCTAGTTCCGTTCTCCCCTCACAGACGGCATTTATAAACACCCTCAAGAGGCACGGAGAAAGTTAAACAACTACAATTACACTCAATTACAACCTCAAACACTTAGAAATACACAGTTTCTAAGAGAAAACAAAAAGGTCTGTGAGCAAGTTGGGAGGAAACAGTGCCAGGCTACTGGAATGTTTCAACTCTCCAAATCACAAAGAGGAACTAAGAGGAAAGCGAGGCATGCTCCCCATCTTGGAATCCTAGAATTTCTCAGCAGAAAAGAAAATCCTTATGATCCGTGAAAATGGGCTTCCTTAAAGATGAAAAAATTTGAGAGCTGAACTGAAACCACAAAGTTTCACTCATGAGTTCACCATCTCACAATACTCCCCCACCCGGCCCACCACAATTAGAGTCATTAATTATCAGAGAGGGAAGAAGTGTAAGAGGGAAGGCAAGCTATATCTGTTTCCAGTTCCTTACAATGTCCCAAGGAAAATACAAAGGATATAAAAGCTTGGTGACTTAATTAGCAATAATTTCGCACACCTAGACAATTAGGCCTTTTGATTCAGAAGTCTTAGTAGTTGGCCAGCTAGTTATAAGCAATCAAAAAATTCCTGTAAGAAATAACAGACATTAAAAAAAAAAATTTGGCCACGCTACCCAGCATTGCAGGATCTTAGTTCCCTGACCAGGAATAGTTTCCCGGCCCCTGCAGGGGAAGCACAGAGCCCTAACAACTCAACAGCCAGGGAGTTCCCCTTAACTACCTTTTACTCCACTTTAAGATACCAAAATAGGATGTGTACCTCTGCTTTCAATGCAATTAAAAATTCAAATTGATTTGGAGAATTCCAGTTTTATCCTCTTGTCTTTATGCTAATAAGAGCGTGCATTTCAACATCTCACTTTAAAACAAAATTTACCATGATTTTCACAAAATTTTCACAGTGATTTTTATCTCTGGAAAGTAGTAGGACAAAACACAACTTTTTAAAATTCTTTTTTGGGTCTTTGTATATTTTGATCTTAAATAAAAACACAAGGTAAATACAAAGAAAAAACTAACCTGATCAGCTGACATTTCTAAACAGTAGGCTGAGGGTTTCATTACGGATGGTAATTGTCTAGCGCTCATCTAAATTTCATTCAGCCAGTGCCCTAACAGGAAGTAAGAGGCCCTGAAAGGGACCCTCTAGCATCCCCTGGGAAGCTGGGGCTGAGTGCATATCTTCTCTCCTGTACATACCTCAAAGGAATCACGGTGTGCAAGAGAGCTATTTACAACTTACTTTGTGTATAATCAGCAGAAACAAAAGATATGACAACAAGCATAAAGGCCTCTCTCTTTATTCTCTCAGGAGAATTCAGCAAGGGAGGGCCAGTGGGCATTCACTTCAGTGTCAAAAGGGCTTCCAGAAAACACATTTTCTGTGGGGTAGGGAGGAAATATGGCAGGCTTCCTACACACACACACACACACACACACACACACACACACACACGATCTTATGTCTACTGAGATCACACATAAAGACTGTTAGAGACCAGACTTCTGAAAAGAAGACAGAAAAAGGCTCCACGTTGCAAACGAGAACTACCGTTCAAAATACTTAAAGCTTGTTAAGCAACTATATTCCAATAAAACTTAATTTTAAAAAAGTACTGAATGGGTGTAGCAGGTGGGTGCAGAAGGTGGAAAGGAATAAGGCACAGAAGTGATAACTTGAGAAAAGAAACATGTTACCAAGAAAAGGGCTTATAGAGTCTGGGGTGCTTCTTGCAAAGCCAGGGCCCATTTGAACTTTAATTTTATTTTTAAACATTAAACATTCAGGTAGGCATTTGCCTGATAGGCACTATAAAAAGTCAGAGCTTAAACAAACTAACTTCCATGCCAGCTCAAGTCTCGCTGGTGAAGCTGGCCGGAAGCCCAGAGCAGTGCTGAACTGTATGTGTTTTGGTGGCTTCAGTCTAGCAATGAAGGAATGAGGCAAAGGAGATGAACCCAAGGAGAACTTGGAAAAGAATGGAGAGACAGAACTGGTTTTAAAAAACAGAGGGACAGAGAAGAGTCCCATAAGAGGACTCAGGAATATGGGCGGGTACAAGCTCCGTTACATTCCAAGTCAGAGAAAAGCAGTAACAGCCTCATGTCAGTGGTTAGATGACGCCAAGCAACAAGAAGAAAAATTACCCAGATAACACAAAGAATTCAGGCAGACCCTTCTGTGGAATGGATTTGACAGTAAGCTAGCCAGGAGTTGCTTGTGAGAAAGAGCAGATAAAGAAATAAACTAATTACCCCACACTGTAAAGATGGGGATGCATGTTAAACACAGTGCTGCAAGTAAGAGAGAGGAATGAATGAAAAATAAGGAGAGCTAAGTTGCTGGATGTGCAGATAATGTCTATCTTCATCTCTCAGGCGATGATTTAATGAAGGAAAACATTCCAGCACTAAGCCTTCCCAACCATGGAACCCAAGGCTAAGACTCAGAAGGGCCAAGTATACAGCATCTAAAGCTTAAGAATGAAAAACGTCACTTTGTGATGAGAAAGGAACTGCTGAGTCAAAACAGCATTTATCCAGCTGCCAATACAGAATGGCCAGAAATATGCTGGTGCTTACAGAGACCTTAGATGAGGCAGGATGTTATCCGTAGGAAGGTGAGAAGGATGAGTAAGGTGTTGCAGGGAAAGAATTGAGCGGGGGGGACAGTCCTCTCCAAGTCATCCAGGACAGTGAGCTACAGGATCAGGATGAGAGGAGAGAAAGCAGAAGAGGGTTAAGGTTCTCCTACTCACCAGGCTGACAGACACGGAAGATGACTGGGGATGGGGGGCGGAGGACGGGAGGAGACCGCATCCTCCCAGGAGCCAGGACCTGCCTAAGTGAGATTCAGTCTCTCTCTGCCTCGGGAGCTGCTCCTCTGAGGTAAGCTAGGGCCCTGAGCTCTGTGATGGAAGCACCGCTGCAGGTACGATTACAGGGGATTTTCACAGCCACAAACAACAAAAACACCCTGTTTTTTCTACTCTGAAATGTGGGATAAGAGATAAAAATCTCTCTTCCCTGGTGACACCCTGAGGAGCCTGATAGACCATGAATAATGCTAAAATTACACAGGATCTTTCTAACAGAGCCTCAGAGGGCTTTACACAAAATATTAATTCCCCCATCAGACAAGTAAGGGGTGGGAAGGAAATTTCCACCACACTCTTTTTACTGTATTTTTAAACAAGAAGACTGAGGCCTGTCACTGTGCTCTCCCCTCATTTGGTAAGTTGAATAGAGTTGAAATGAAGACAAAGTTATCTATACTACCACACTAGTGTTTCACTGGAAAAGCCTTCTATCGTTTAATAGAGTTCATCCTTGTTTTACACGGGTTTTAGCACTAAAGAGAATAAAAAGGAAGTTATTTGCACCTATGCCATGGATGGACTTCAGATTCAAGAAAGAAAAGTGCCTAATTCCACTATATTCAGCTGGTTTGTAATCATTCTTCTCATTCCATTTTACTGGAAATGGAACACCCCAAGTTGTTGCTCATGGGCATCTACATCGCCATGTGTGATGACTGATGTTAAGTCAAATTTCACATATATGTATATAGATATGTCCAGGTAAACTCTGTCTGTTCTCAAGGCTCAATGCCAACTATCCTAAAGCCAGGTAATATGCAGAGAGCACTGGCTTTGGAGTAAAACTTGTTTTAACCCCAGCTGTGGTATCTTCTGAAGTTGGCCAGTTAGTTCCCAATACAGAGCTTAGTTTGCTACATCTGTAAAATGGCAATAATTCTATTCACTGTGGTGGGTTGGTAAGGCTGAAGAAGAGGACACAGGTGAAACCATTTAAGCAGAAGGTAGGTACACAGCATAGGTAATGATACTTCCCTGGATACCCTGTTCTTCCCCACCCCAGCACACCATTCCCATCAGAGCTGAGAAGTTCGGGACAGAAGGAATCTGGGGCATGTAAGCAAACCTCAAGTGTCAAAGGAATAATACAAGCAATTAGTGAAACTGAAAATTATACTTATTCAATTAGTCTCAATTAGGGGCCAGCTCCATCAACTTGTAGACAGCTTCCTAGAATGCTGTGCTGACAAAGACTATGAAGATGTGTCTGGGCTCTGAGAGACCGACTGCCCAAGTCTCCACTGGGGGAAGGAGAGAGAAGAGACACATTTTACTCTCTGCCACTCCTGCCTCAGCCAAGACCTTTACAATGAAAGGATAAGGCAATTTTCTGAGTTCACTTTCATGCTAGTGGCTTGACCTATGAATTAAAAATGAGTTTCCGATATACACTGCTATATATAAAATAAACAAGGACCTACTGTATAGCAGATGGAACTATATTCAATCTTATAATAATCTATAATGGAAAGAAGGTGAAAAAGAATATATATGTGTGTGTGTACATGTATGTATGTGTGTGTAGCTGGATCACTTTACCAAATACCAGAAAAATTGTAAATCAACTATACATCAGTAAAAGATAAAAGGTAGATTTTCCAGGGAACTCGGGTGAATGAAGTCTGAAGAAGCCCTACAGTTGTGGGAGAACCCAAAACTAAACAGCAAACTGACAGATAACAGTCTAAGTCAGTGGTTCAAGGTGTATTCTCAGCCTGGGAATGATACTAGTATCACCAGGTAACTTATCTGAAATATATTTGAAGTCTCATCTGAGACCTGGGGCTTCCCTGATAGTTCAGCTGGTAAAGAATCCGCCTGCAATGCAGGAGACCTGGGCTTGATCCCTGGGTTGGGAAGATCCCCTGGAGANCCAGGTAACTTATCTGAAATATATTTGAAGTCTCATCTGAGACCTGGGGCTTCCCTGATAGTTCAGCTGGTAAAGAATCCGCCTGCAATGCAGGAGACCTGGGCTTGATCCCTGGGTTGGGAAGATCCCCTGGAGAAAGGAAAGAATTCTCCAGAGTTCTGGCCTGGAGAATTCTATGGAGTGTATAGTCCACGGGGTTGCAAAGAGTTGGACATGACTGAGTGACTTTCACTGAGACCTACTATGCAGACCCCATGCGAGGTGGAGTCAGGCCGGTTGGTTTTATGAGCCCTCCAGGTGATGCTGATGAGCACAAAAGTTAGAGAACCACTGGCCTAAATAAACTTGAAAATCAAAAAAGAACTGGTAAAGCAGAAGTCTTCTTAAAAAAAAAAAAAAGTAAGAAGAAAGAACAAAGAAGCAAACATCAGGGCACAAGGTTTGGGATCTCGGAGAGTCGGTGTCAGGAAAGGAGACTTTCAAGAGAGAAAAAGCCCAAATGAGCAAGCCACTTCAGCCGCAGTGTTACAGGCAACTCCATGGATGCTGCAGACATGAGAAGGAAATAACTTGGGGAAAGACATTAGCTTTAGCATTTAAACTAAAAATCGCATTAAAAGGACCCTTGTCACCTTGAACTCAACCACTGGGTTTACAGCACTCAGCCCATCTCTGGTTTTCACAGCCATCAAGAACAACACTGAACTCTCTAGTGAGGGCACAGAGACAACTTTCAACTCATGATCACCAAGAATTTATTTTTTTTGGACAGAGTGGCATTTTTTAAGAAAGCGTTCACTTGGGAAGAAAACAAGTGCATTTCACTTGATCTTCATTCAGGGACAGCACAAAATGGGACAAATCAATGGATTTTTTTCCCCTCCCTAAATTTCACAACACTCAAGAGACGCAGATGACTGGAGAAAATGGAAAGGGAAGTTTAAGGAATGAAACATGATAGAAAAATGTGTCACATGCCAGGGAATGAAACAGAAAATGTTACACCTACCCCTCCCCAAAATTCAACATCCCATGTTACTTCTTGAACCACCTACATTAAGCCTATTATGATTTAAAAAAAAAAAAAGTGTAAGTTGCCATACAATGAGCACTTAAACTAGATTTAATGCACAGTGGTTGTCCAGAGAAGCAGATTGCTGTGGACTAGGTTCTTGCCCCATGTGACATGGGTTAGACTTCTTATGGAGAGTGAGCCTGAAGGCAGACCACAAACAGTACCAAGCGGCCGGTGGAATTCTGGGGTGCAGAAACCAGGAGAGCTGGCAGGGAGCCTTCACCGTGACGCTGAGGCCTGCAGTTCAGCACGCCCAAGATCAATGAAGGAACATGCTTCTCCTTGCACGCAAAGCTTGAACCCAGGTAATGATAAGAGGAGAAAGGAAACGGGAAGGCAGATTCACCCCTGCTGCTCCCTACAGGAAAACCTTTCCCAACTCGAGCATAAGTGTGCACTGCAATCACCCCTCGGAACCTGCAGAGGACCTCAAACTAAAAAGAGAAATGCACAAAAGGATACAAAGCTGATTTCTGTGGAAGAGCCATGCTCCTCCTACCTACCCCACCAGTTTCCCAAACCTAGATCAACAGGCGTGAGGTCAAGGGAAGGTGAAAAGCTGTACACAGTACTGTGGACCAAACAGGTGAAAAGTGAGCCTCAACTTCCCCCACCAATGGGGGAACCTCAACTTCCCCCACCTCGCTGTTACTGAGGGTCTCAGGAAGTGGTAAGAAGATATGATAAGACAGACTTCCTTACATTGTCCTTGATGATCATATAAGGTATTTTTTCAAACTGAAATCCTTTACTCCTGAAATCTAAGAGGTTTAGTAAACAATAGAATACTTTATAAATGATAAAACACATGGTTTTCCATTTTGTGTGCTTTCAATGTTCATAGCTTCAAATAAAGATAGACTTATTTATGTCAATAACTTACCATAATAAGAAATGCTATTACCATGCCATTTTCTCTCTACATGCTTTCCTTTCAGATGTCATGCTCTCCCCTGGTTTCATCTGCCACCTGTATGAGAACAGTGCTCCCCAATCACTATTCCTTAACACTCACATGAATTTCAGTCCTGCACTTTCAAGCTCCCACTCGAAATTTCCAAGTGTTTAGTTAACACCTTGAGACAAACAAGGATATGGGTTCAGTGCCTGCCCTTCTTTACTACACCTCTACCCTGACTTCGTTGGCTTTTTTTTTTGCATTAGTATCACCAGAATCCCATTAACAAAGACTCAGAACTATAGATGATGATGAAAAGCTTTCTCCTTATTTCCAAAACCCAGTAAATTCTGAAGGCCTATTTTCCCATTCCCATCCCCTCAGCTGTCCTCCCACACACCTTCCAGATCATCTCTCTCCATCCAGACCATTTCTAACAAAAGCATGCTCAGACCTTTGCCATAACCCTTAAGTGATTGATAATGCGTTTCACACTCATCAACCAGAGCCATTTACCAGCCCTCCAAGTGTCAAACCTATTCTCTGAGATGTTTCCCACAAACTACCAATTACAAAGTTCTTTCTAGGCCCTCCACAGCCTACCTCTGCCCTGCCCTTCCAGCTTCGTCTCTCCTCCTCGTTCATGACAAATACTTCATTGAAGTGAAGTCATTCAGTCGGGTCCGACTTTTAGCGACCTCATGGACTGCAGCCTACCAGGCTCCTCCGTCCATGGGATTTTCCAGGCAAGGGTACTAGAGTGGGTTGCCATTTCCTTCTCCAGAGTATCTTCCCAACCCAGGGATCAAACCCGGGTCCTCCCACATTGCAGGCAGACACTTTACCATCTGAGCCACCAGGGAAGCCTTAAATCCTAAGAGACAGTCTATAATTAGACTTAATGTCTACTGCGTATGCTCTGCTACTGCAACGTCACTTCAGTTGTGTCCGACTCCGTGCGACCCCATAGACAGCAGCCCACAGGCTCCCCCATCCCTGGGATTCTCCAGGCAAGAACACTGGAGTGGGTTGCCATTTCCTTCTCCAATGCGTGAAAGTGAAGTCACTCAGTCGTGTCTGATTCTTCGTGATCTCATGGACTGCAGCCTACCAGGCTCCTCTGTCCATGGGATTTTCCAGACAAGAGTACTGGAGTGGGGTGCGTATGCTCTATGCTCTCCTAATTTGATATAGCTCTCATACGCTTTTTTCTAGAATATCCTTCCCTGCACTAAACTTTTTTTTTTTTGGTGGGTTTTTTTTTTTGGACTGCACTAGTTCTTCCTCACTGTGAGCTGGCCTTCTCTAGTTGTGGCAGGGGGATACTCTCTAGCTATGGAGTGCGGGCATCTCAAGTTGTGTGTTTGTCTTTTTTGTGAAGCAGACTCTGTAGCACGCTGGCTCAACAGTCATAGTTTAGTTGTCCTGAGGCATTTGGGATCTTCCCTGGCCAGGGATCAAACCCATGTCCCCTGCACTGCAAGGCAGATTCTTAAGCCACTCGACCGCCAGGGAAACTTTGCACTAAACTTTTGAACATCTCTGTATTTCTGGAGGCCATTTCTTCCATTAACTTTCCTGATATCCTCAGGTAGAAGACATCTCCCTCGCTAGCATTATACCACCCTCATGGCAGTCAGCACTACACAACTGCAGACTTTAAAAACACTACGTTTTTCCTCCTGAAGGGCAAGAACTTACTGGCTTCTCCTTAGTTTTCTCTCAATCAGCTTTTCACACAGCAGATACTCAACCAATGCATGCAAAATAAATAATAAATAAATCTCTTAAAATTCACAGTGGCACCAGTGACCCAGTGTTACAAACAGAATGATTTTGAACCATATCATTATTCCACCCAATTCTCAACAAATACCCTTAGGGCATTTAGGGGCCAGTAATTCCTGTTCTATAAAAATTCAAGATGCAAGGAGGCTTCTATTTATGCACAGAGCAGTCTTCTGAGTGTAATTTAGCCTGTTAAAGGTTCAGTAACTAATTCAATGTCACCCTGTTGATCTGTGGTATATTTCTGCTGAAATGATACTTCTCTTGCTAACTTTCCTTCTGACTTAAGGATACCTCGAGAACCTTACTCTATTCAAAGCAGTCTTCTACAGGTGAGAAAGCACACAATATCTCCTCTAAAATGTAAGTTTTAGAGATATTATTTCTCTGCCCAACAGTTCAGTTCAGTTCAGTCGCTCAGTCGTGTTCGACTCTTTGCAACCCCATGAATCGCATCATGCCAGGCCTCCCTGTCCATCACCAACTCCCGGAGTTCACTCAGACTCACGTCCATCGAGTCAGTGATGCCATCCAGCCATCTCATCCTCTGTCTTCCCTTTCTCCTCCTGCCCCCGATCACTCCCAGCATTAGAGTCTCTTCCAATGAGTCAACTCTTCTCATGAGGTGGCCAAAGTACTGGAGTTTCAGCTTTAGCATCATTCCTTCCAAAGAAATCCCAGGGTTGATCTCCTTCAGAATGGACTGGTTGGATCTCCTTGCAGTCCAAGGGACTCTCAAGAGTCTTCCCCAACACCACAGTTCAAAACAAATAAATATTGGCACATATATCTTCTTATTTTAAAACTTACTAAGCTTTACAAGTAGTGAAAGTATGAAAACCTCCTATAATAAGCTTTTTTTTTTTAGTGTTTATTTATTTATTTATTTTAATTTGACTTTACAATACTGTATTGGGTTTGCCATTTAAAGAGCTATTGATTACCATATATCTGGAAAGAAAGTAATCAACCCATTATACTACCCTCAGATAAGAAGACATTTCTAAGATGCAATGAGAATAGCTTATAGGCAACTGGGGGTAGATTTCCAGCCCCCATCAGTTTCTCCTTTGTTTCAAGCCAGAAGTAGCCAACTACAGCCTCTGAGCCAAATGCTAGACTGTTGCCCACTTCTGTATTAATAAATAAAGTTTTACTGAAACACAGCTGTACCTATTCCTTTATATACATATATATTCTACCACTGTTTGTGGCTACAAAGACAGAACTGAATAGTTATTACAGAAACCCATGTCTTCTAAACTATTTACCATATGGGCCTTTATAGAAGAGGTTTGCCAACTACTGTTTTAAAATATACAAAGTTGTACCCTTTTTCCCAGGAACATCACTTTCAAGAAATCCCCTTTAGTAAATAAGAATACAAGTACAAACAAGAATGTCCATACTGAGGCACCACTCTTGGTAAATTAAATGAACTGGTAGCAACCTCAATGTCCACAAACCAAGAACTCCTTAAGTATATTATGGTAAAATGATACACTAAGACTCCATTAAAAATTATGATGGATAGCTTTACTTACACACATGGAAAGATATCTATGACATGCCCAGGTTTAAAAAGAGTCACGTATCCATAATCCTTGTATGTAATGAGCATCTATCCATACACCTGTATGTATCCGTAAATGAGAAAGGATGACTAAAAAAGATGTTAATAAAATGGTTCCTTGGTGGCAGCCACTCAGAGTAAAGAAGTGTTTACTCTCTTTATAGTCTTCTTAATGAGATCTTCACAATGAAGATCCCTTTATAAAAGCTGTTAAAAAAAATTTTTTTTAACTGAAAAGTCAAAGTCAGCATGCTATGCTTAGGTTCTGTGTTATATAAAAAGCACAAGGTTTTTCAGAAAATAAAGGGCGGGGGGGTTGTACTTTCTTTTTGGTTAGGGTAGGGCTTCTGGTTTGGTTGTTACTGTTTCTAATCTTTTTTCTTAGTTTTGAAGACAGAAAGGCTCTTCGGCTCACCAATAGCCTGCGTATCTATGAAGCTGCATCCCCAGTGTGACAACCTCCTCTGTGGATTGGAAAAGTCCCTTACCCGAAGCATCCATGGGTGAGGAGGAAAAAGAGAGGTTAAAAGAACAGCCCCTCCATGGAAATGTATTAATTCAATCAGTGTCTTGCTTCTGGGTTACCATAAAAAGGTTCATAAAGTACCCAAAAGCCACGCAAGATTTTAGAATTATGCTGCTCAATGACTGATTCTCAGTGAAGAGTAAGAAAGGGGAGATTTTCCTCCACTCTCATTTTCTTCAGCAAAATTAAGCTTCAGCAAGATTGGCATAAGTATTTTTTTTAAGTGGTTAAGTGAAAAGGCTAAGTGTATACATAACACAATTATTAAGAACTCAGTACCACCACTGATACAGAGATGCTAACTAAACACTGCATAAGGCTTGCAAATTAACAACAGGAACTACAGAAAAAGAAATTGCTAATAGCAAACAGCGCAGGTCATCCTCTCTGTGCCGGACACTTCACAGGCACCAATTCTAACCCTCATTTTAGAAATGAAGTAATTGAGCTTCCAAAGTCACATAAAGAGATAAATTCAAGTGCAAACACATCTGGCTAGAAAACCTAGTCTCTGCCACCCATGCTGATAAAATAGAAATTTAATTTTCTAATGAAGGACTGTACAAAATCCCAATATAAATTTAGCAGATGAAAAACTTAAAATTCCTGGTTTATAAAGATATTACAAAATTACCATGTTGACTAATTTTTATAAGCAATTTATTTAAAATAGTATGTTTTTTCAACACTTCTGAGTTAAATCTACCCATATTCTCCATCCTTACATTTACTTGTATATGCATGTGATATGTATATCTTTTATAGATATGCTATACATTACCCAGAGCACAACTTTTTAATATTGTCAAACTGGAATCTGTATACATTTGTAGACACGGGCTCCTGTTAAACATAAAGTAGTGACTTATTCTTTTGTGACTCTTCCCACAATAAAATTACTTCATCACTTTGAACTGAACAAAATCTGTGCCCTGAAAATTAACATATGAAGAGCTGTACAATGATATAGCTATTTTTTTACACTAGTATTTACACACTATTTTTCTCTTAGATATGTTCTCTTTTCAAATTAGGGAGAGATTAGCCTTCCTGTGAATTCCCCACAATTGTACCATGGTAAACGAACCCTTTAACTCCCAGACTACTTGGGTTTGCTATGCCTCCTTTTTAGAAGGTGTGGAGGCATCAGACTCTAGTTTTGCTAAGCAAGTATTCCACAGATCAAAGATAGAACTCGGAGGCTGGACCCTTTTCTGCTAGAATAGGTTTAATTTTTATCAATTCTGAATGTTGGCTTCCTTGAAAAATTTAATTTGAAAGGAAAAGCAAAAATTGGTGGGTTCAACAACTATCTTCTGTTTTTTGTAATATCTGACTTAAGTTATAGATGGATGAAGAATGTAAGGAAAAAGCAAAGATTCTGGGGGTCAAACTTGCTGGATACAGATTTGAGACCTTTACTTCCTCATCTATAAAATGAAAATAACTGTACCTGCCCTGAATGATCTGTAAGAGTTGAATAAGATAAAGTGGGTACCACCCCTAGCCCACTGTGAGAGCTAGGAGGTAGTTATGAAATGATCAGTTTTTAATCCATCTTTTATTCTTAACAATAGGTGAAAGTGAACACTAAACCACATATTTATTTTAGATCTAAAGATGCAGTATGTTCAAACAAGTGTTGGCTAAAAGAAATGAGATGTCAGGCAAACTAACAATGCTAATCAAAGATCATCTATGACAATATTAATGTACTACACATAACACAATTACTTTTGATAAAAACGTAATCCAGGATTAAGACAGTAAGAGCAGCACATTCTGCTCAACAAATAGTTCCCAAACCCTTAACTACACTTAAGGCAAAGTGCAGTACTGTAAATGAAGAAAAAATATTGCCCCAATATACATATAGGTGCCTTGCTATACTCTGGTTTAGTTCTACTAAAAGGTGTAAATGATATTTGCTTTAGTGTGACCCTCATTCCATGAATACAAGTGCATATTCACAAAGCCACGGGCAGAGACCAGGGCACCTGTATAATGGTACTTCCAGCTCTATTACCAAGTGCCAACCAAATGAGTGGGCTTCCAAGGCGGCTCAGCAGTCAAGAATCTGCCTGCCAATGCACGAGACACAGGTTCGATCCCTAGGTTGGGAAGATCCCCTAGAGAAGGAAATGGTAACCTACTCTCTCTTCTTGCCTGGGAAATTCCATCAACAAAGTTGCCCGGCAGGCTATAGTCCACTGGGTCACAAAAGAGTCATACACGCCTTAGCGACTAAACAACAACAACAATGATAATAAAGCAAGAAGCTTTGATTCAAAGGAGTGATTAGAACTGATGATACCAAAGTAAATAATGTAACAGAATTTGCCAGCTTAGCTTCTTCTAGTCTTTGGTTATCCATAACTGATATCTCAGAAATAACAGCATCATTCTGACATCCAGGAAGGTCATCCCAGTGAGAATTTTGCAGAGTGGCGAAAACACAGGACTAATGGATGATACAAAGTAATTCTCAAAAAAGAAAGAAAAAGAAAGCTGTCTGCCAATACTTAGGATCTCCTTCCCTATTGATATTTGGTGAAATTAAGACATTCAAATTTATCCCTCTTAAAAAAAAAAAAGAAGCAGCAGCAGCAGCAGCTTTCCAAGGGGCGCTTGCCTCAAGACAAGCTCAAAGAACAAGATCTACAGAGTTTACTGAACACCTACTATGTGCCTGAACTTCATGGGTGTTGTCTCATTTCACCTTCCTGACAAATTTTCAAGTGTTCTTTCCCCCATTTCAAAACAGAAGAAAACAAATTTTAGGGATAAAGTGATTCACCCAAGGTCACAAGATCGTAAGTAAGTGGCAACATGAGAATCTGAACCTGGGACCAATCTTTTAACTCCTCCACAGCTCTCAATCCCCACCAGAGAGTTCTGCAATGTCAAACAATAATGCTGGTACAATGGGGAGAGAAAAACGCTGAAAGAAGTATTAATATTTTTTTAAAGTTTGATTTTTAGGGAAAAAATTCTAAATCGACTTTAATTTTCATGTTAAGGAGACGTGATACTGGGGTATTTCCATTCTTTCCCTCTTGGATTATAAAGGGGCAATTTTAATGAATTGAAAAGGGCTTGGATACAACCACAACATCCTTTTTATAATCAAAAACTGCTTCCATGATCAGGATAACAAATTTTGTTAGAGAATCTAAGCATACAAGATAGACTTTTTTACCCTCAATTTGGCACTGTTGACAAGTTTTTCTACTTTTTAGGAAAAAGAATTAATTTTGAAACTGGCTAGAAGGGAAAAAGAAATCCAGCATAAAGTTAAGTTTAGTATTCCTCTGAAAAGTGCACTTTAAAATTGGAAACTGGAAAAAAAATCATCAAAAGACAACTTCCATCACTATCACTTGATTACATTCAGCACTGAAAAGAATTCATAAAGTGAGTATACTCTAGAATGTAGGTGAAAATATCTAATGAGTTCATCTGAAATTTGAAGTGCCAAGTCCACACATCAATCTTGATTTTGCCATCGAGTTTACTGCATGTTGGTTTAAGACCTCCCATAAACAATATGAATGTATCTGTTTATAAATAATAGACCATCTACAGACAGCACTAATCAGATTAAACGCAGGAGGTCTATCTGGACAAAACCATCATTTTATAGAAATACATAAATCATGTACCCAAAACTCTATAAACAAGGCACACAGACACACTCACAATTTACTGTTTTATAGTATATTCTCGACTTAAATTTCTGTTACATAATATTCTAAAAAATAACTTATCAGTGGAAATCTATCCTGGCTTAACAACTGTAAAAAGTTTTTCCTTGCATTCATGTGGCAGTTGTCATATACACATATACATTCACAACTCTATGTATGTCTTATATATCATTTACTACTAAGGAAGAGAAAAATGAGCCATTACAAGAACATGGAATCAAAGCAAGTATTAAGGTTTGCAAGTGAAGAGCAATAGGCAATTCAAACCTAAAATGCAAATTAAGATATGTTTATTTAGGTAAGCCGAAGACAATTTGTATTTCTCTTATTCACCAGGAAAAAAATCAGATGCATTAATATTCNCAAGAACATGGAATCAAAGCAAGTATTAAGGTTTGCAAGTGAAGAGCAATAGGCAATTCAAACCTAAAATGCAAATTAAGATATGTTTATTTAGGTAAGCCGAAGACAATTTGTATTTCTCTTATTCACCAGGAAAAAAATCAGATGCATTAATATTCTATAAAGTCCCAATGCAAAATCAGGAGGCCATTCCATATGTCCATATTTTAATCTGTTATAAATTAACCTGAGTCAGGTCAAATCACCAAGCCATCAGACAGCTACATTCAACATGCACAATTACAACCCAAGTCCAATCATACACACCCGGAGTAAATGTAAGCCTCAAACAATTGGAGCAGTGAAGGGCCAGGCTAGAGTTTTCCCCAGAGAGGGACCGGTGGGGGCAACTGGCAAAATGGATACATCCCAGACAATGGCAGAACCTGAGCGTGCCCTCCCACCCTAAAGATGCTCACGTGCTTGTACAAAAGTCTGTTCACAAGATCTGCAGCCCAGATGATCTGCATCTTAAACTGCCCTCTTCCAGAATTCCTGGTTTTAAATCACACTGGAAACCTTTGGCTGCGACTGAACTAGAATGGTTTGGTTTACCCCTTCTGAATGCCAAAAAGAGAAGGAAAAAAAAAAATGCCATACTTAAGTTTGTTTTGTTTCAAACTCGCAGTCCTTCTGCATTCCCAAACTGTATCCCCCTCTGACTAGTAGAGACCGTTATTAGAGAGAAAAGGTTTTTACACCACCCACACACAGCCCCCAAAGCAGCCGGGAGAAGGAATGAGGGAGGCTGACTGGTAACATACGGTACCATGAGCTGCCGTGGCCTCGCCGTCAGCGGTGCAAGGGTAACTGATCGCTCCTGGCCTTCCGCGCACAGCGAAGCTCAGCCCAGGGAAGCGGGGAGCGAGGACTGCGCGGGGAGGGGGCCCTTGCCGCTCTCGGGCAGTTTATACAAGAAGGCAGCTCAGCTCCCTTCTGGCGCATTCCTCCTCTCTACCTCGCCACCTCTTTGCCTGTGTCCTGTCGTGTTTTCTTCAGCCGGTAATTGTCCGGATGGCAAGACTTTTAAAACAGTCAGTTTAGGAAAAAGCGAAACCCTTCTAAGTGACCATCACAGCAAATCAGCTTCACGCTGGTGGGTAAAATTTTCCAAGGGAAGTGTTCTTCTGATAGTTCCTGAGTCTCTAAGTCCCCCNTCCCTAGTTTAACCTGAAAGGAATGCACTAGTCACAACAGACTACATCATCCTGCCATTAAACCCTGCCAAGGAACCGCTTTTTTGGCCCTGCCGGGCCAGCTTTGACGGGAAAGGAGTACACAGACCCACACACTGAGCACAGAGGGGCCACCTCTGCTTCCTCGGCCGGGCCCAGCAACACCCTGCTCTTGAACGTGACCCCTGACCCCTCGCATTGTGACCGGCTTGTGATGCGTGTGTCACTCTGGCACTTCTGCAGAGCCACACACTGTGCAGGCCGCTGGCGGCTCCCTCTCAACAGGACTTGGGCTGAAGCCAAAAGGTTCTCTTATTATTACTGCTACTATGGAAGGGCTCCTGTGGAAGGCGGGTGGGGGGTGAAGGCTATTGCCTGGTGCTGGAGAAGGGTCTGTTTCTGTTTTTCCCTTTGTCTTGCGACTTTTTAAAACACAAACTTTGTATTTGCCTTCATAATTAGGTTGTGATTACTGACAAGCTGGTTTGCTTTGGGGACAACTTATCAAAACTGCCAGTTCTTCCTGCATTTAAGTGACATTTCATTTAGACTTACAAAATACAAAAACAGAAAATTTTCTGATTTCTCTGGAGAATTTTAGAGAAAAAACTCAAAGGTGCTGAACTCTAAATAAAACATCCACACTTAACCATTTCATGTGGCTAAAGTACTACCACCCAAGGAACAAGGAACAAATTAGTTATTCAGTTTTTTAAACTCTAGATGTATTGGTTTATTGTGCAGAGCTGTCTGCCTTCCAAGGAACAGAAGCAACAAACTAAGGAACAAGAGAAAATAAATGTACAACGAATGAATACTCGAAAATTACACTGAAAGTTTTTAAATGTTTGAAGTAATTTTGGACTCTGCGGTGATGCCAATTTGGTACTGTATAGCCTGATTTTTATTAATTTTGAAAGTTACAAGATATTATAAGTTTGCCCCTCCAACCTCTCTTTTTTCCTTTATCCTCAACTTCTCTCTCACTACTCAAGTATGCCTTCCAGATTTTTCTACTTTTTTATTTTTTTTTCCCTTCTCTGATCCTTAACTATTTTCATATGGGGCACTTTCACTTTCAACCTTGCCCTACTTTTTTGTTCTCTAATTTGTCCTCTCTACTCTATTCAGAGGCCATTCTAAGAAGCAAGTCCCTCCTGACCCTGACCTTGACCCTGAACTACAGCCAGGTGAACTGTGGTTATCCCTGCAAAAGGTGTTCCAGCCTTAATCTCCTAGAATGAGGTCACATCCCCTTCCTACAGCAAGTAAAGAACATCTTCCTTCAGAGAACACCCTAAAATACAAAATAATGATCGCTACGCAGGTTAACATGCACACAGAAAATAAAGCCAAATTGTCTCCTTTAGCGTAATTTTTGTCTCCTTAGTAGATGGAATTAGTCTTAAGCCCCAGTTAAAAGACTTTTTTTCCTTCCTTTTCTTTAAACAGACATTATCATGCCTTCAAGAGTCATTCTAATCCCTTCACCTTAGCCAAACCATGCTAATTCTAGCTAGGAGGACAGCAATTAATTAAAAAAAAAAAAAAGGAATTGACTTGAGGAAGGGGGTGGGAAATCAAGCCAAGAGTGAAGCAAAGATTATCAAATCCTATGTGAAATATTTCCATTTCAAAATATAAATGCTGAAATCAGACTGTCATTTTANAAAGGAATTGACTTGAGGAAGGGGGTGGGAAATCAAGCCAAGAGTGAAGCAAAGATTATCAAATCCTATGTGAAATATTTCCATTTCAAAATATAAATGCTGAAATCAGACTGTCATTTTAATGTATATAAAATCCAGCAATAAAGATATCTGATTTTTTAAATGATCTGACTTATTACCAAAGTATATTCAAATCCAATTTTTATGTTACTAGTGGGAAGCCTAGTAAAACTGCAGACAGCACTACTTAAAGCAATGAAACTAAAATTACGGAGGATAATTTCTATTTAAATTCAGGCAGATACACTTTTTTGCTCATATCAAATCAATCAACGCAATGATCTCAAAGCATCTTCGACCAGTTATCTAGAGAAAGAAAAGAATCAAGTCTGTGATCATGCACATGCAGCATGTTAAACCTCTCAATTGTCATGCAGTTCCTCTGAAAACCTCAGGAACTTTGAGACACACTGCTAAAAAGAAGCAATAATCCATCCCTTACTTCTAAATAAAAAACTGTCAACCAATTTTATAACCTTAATACTGATATGGTACAGTGAGGCACCATGAGGAAGTCATGTTTTTATATGAAACGGTACCAAATTAATGGAATTAGAACACTACCAAACCTGTAAGAAAAGAAAGTTCTATCAGTGAGCTTACTGAATTGCACAAAGTTTGCACCAATGCAAAAGTTTTGCAGAAAACATTCTGGTGTGGGTGTAAGCATATGATCAAGTCTGTGAGAACCATCAATAATTTTCTTTAACTTAACCAAAAGAAAATTTTACTGTGTTAAATGGCATTTGGGAATACAAATTTTAAAGTTTTGTAAGTTACCTTTTCATTTCTAGCAAGCAAAATAAGGGAGATGTTTCTCACCAATCCCTATTAAGATAAGCACAAACAGGCATATGTTAATCTATTCTCCACAAGAGTCTACTTGGAGCTATTGGATTTGCTAAATCATCCACCCCTAGTAGTCCCTGCCAGTGTCCCACCTCACACCCGCTACAGGCAGTCACACTTTAACCCTCACAGGCAGTCAGACTTTAACCCTGAGTGAGGGCAACCCTCAGAGGCAACAAGATGAGACAAGAAAGGAAGCGTGTAGATGAAATAGTGAAGGAAGGAAATGAAGGGAGATGCAGAAGGATGAAACCAGACTGAAAGAAACACAAGCAACAGGAAAGAGAAGGAGCAGACAGACAGAGAACGAGGTGGGCAGAAGCAAAATGGAAAAGGAGAGCAAAGGGAGGACTGAAGGGAAAAAAGAGATGGCTGGGGAGAGAGGAGGTACAGGAGCCCCACAACACAACAGTGGATCAAGCAGCTGGCCAGAGATGCTAATTCAGCGCTTTAACAAATCAATGCCACTTGAAAAGTACAATGCGAGCCCTCACTGGGTAAGATGTCAGGGGACTGAGAAAATGCATTCTCAAGTATTTCACATTAAGAGGGAATAATGTGTTAATTTATAACTCTTCACCCTATACACTTGGATTATCTATCTGTGTCAGCGATTTGACTTCTTAAATTTATCAAAAAGGCACGCAAAGAGAGGCAGCTCTGACTGCACCACCGGGAGATGGAGGTTTCAGAAGAGCCTGTCCTGGGTAGTCCTGCAGTTCCTTACCCTTTCCTATTTGGNGGTGCAGGAAGGAGTGAACATCTGAAGGTGAGATCTGGGGAGGAGGGGAACCCCAGGTCCAGTGACTAACGCAACCCAAGGAAAGGCTTTGTGGGCCTGTGGCTGATTGCATTAGGTACCATCCGTCAAAAGTGACACAGAAGAGAAGGAATAACTTGAATCAGCAACCCCGAGCTGCCATCATCAGAATTTACTTTACGGAAACTTACTTAAGTCTCTCAGCACACCCAGCGGAAGAGAAGCTGCTGACAATCAGAGTGTAATTAAACAGTACTTTTGAAATGCCACCAGAGTCCCATAGACAGAGCTTATCAACATAGGAAGGGAAGGGAGGGCTAGTTTATTTTATTTGGTTAGTTTTGAGACAGGGAGGGGAGATGTAAAAGAACTGACATTACATCCCAGCATTTAAGAGCCTAATGTTTCTTTCTTAAGAAAAAAAAATCTATTTTATTAGACATCAGATTCTTGGAATTGTTTCCTAATTGTTCTTTAATGTAAATTTAACCAACTTGTAATTTAATGATAGCACAGTTCCTAACCTGAGAGAAAGGCTTAATACTTTTTGCTGCCAAATTTAAAGCACTATCAGACTTAAGTCTTCAGAGTGCAGGCATTGTCAAGACACAAAGGCAAGTATGTTAAAAAAAAAAAACAACTGTGGAATAAATAGAAGAGAGTAAATTTCAAGAAAGTATTGAATTAAGGTGACAGCCTTAAAGATATGAAGGGGGCACGTGATTAGTACATAAAAAGGGAAGAAAATGACCAGATTGTAACTGCTCTGAGTTTCACTTTAAGATTGTTTAAATGACACACAGCACTGTTTTAAAGTGAGCAGATATTTTTATTTGCTACGAGTACAACTGCAACAGAAACAGATATTCTCTTATTTTCAGGACATTCACATGTAAATGAATGCTGATGAATGGAAATGAGATGCTATACATGATGGGCAACCTGCAACATTCAGTTTTAAAAAGGCAAAGTTACCTCACTCACTGAAGCTTGAATCTCTTCCTTTCTACACTTGGGCACCAAAAGAAAATGAAAGACAATGACTGACCTTCTATCAGTTTCTATTGGCTAAACACCACCCTCCAGAGATACTCGAGATGGAAAACAAACGTTCTTTCAGTATCATGTTTTGCATCTCTGCTATTACACAGAATTACACAGCTACTTCTTTAAATGAGTATTTGATTAGAAACTGAAATTATAAATACTGGAAATTTGACAGCTGCACTGAGCCAAAGGATTAAAATGCCCAAAAGAGTGTGATTACTTAACGACTGTTTTCTTTCTTTTAAAGGAGATAATTAATAAGGAATTTCCTAGGTCAAGACCATAGCGTACATTACTTTCCCTTTTCATATAATCTTAAAACAGACAATATATATTCTGAGTACCATGTTTGCAACAGCAGAGGATTGTATTATATGCTTTTCAAGGGCTTCTATGCCCTCAAGAGTAGGATTTGTCCTATCCCTGGTTTTTGCATGAATTACCATTATTGTCTGTCCCATCCATGCCACCCCCACATAAACTATCTAGTCTTATCATTATGGTAACATTAATCCTCTCCCCTTTCCCCTCCCCCACCACACCCACCTAAGGGGTTAAAAAGACTTCAGTACATTTGTGACTTGTCAGTGACATATAATACCCGGGTCCTTCATGCAATCAACTTTTACTTGACATGTATTTGCTCATCACAGGACCCGCATTACTACTGGGAAAATGAAGAAAAACCTAAATTAACACTTGACATTCAATATGGTCAAGTCCTTAATTGGCTGGGCTTCCTGAGAAAGCAATTTTCTATTCCCCAAACTGTTCGCGTGTCATGTGTGGAGTGCAGCTCTTGGCCATCACTGCTGTCCCTCGCTCCCTCTAATGAGAGCAGATGAATTAGTGCTACGTGACACGATTTGAACAGGGCTTCCTCCTCTTCCCCTCCCCCCAACCTTTCTCCTACACCAATGACAGCTGTGTGGCAAGGGAAAGAAAGAAATGCAAGAGCAAAGAATCCTGTAAAGGATGATCATTTTTTTAAATGAACCTTAAATGTCTTGTTGAAACTCCAGAACAACAGGGTCATTTCATGGTGGAGGTGGGGAAGGGGGTTGTTACAAAGATCAGGGGAATTATCTGGCTATGGCTGATTTGGGTTGTATTAACTTCCAGCATGTTTCTTCCATTCCTGGCTAGTTGCAGTATTAGATTGCACTGGTCTAATTAAAATGGAATTTACATCCACTTAAAAAAGTTTTTTTTAAAGGTCTGGAGAATGGGTCAACTAGAAAAAAAATGAACAGCATGAAATAATTATTATTCTAAGATAAACATACCTCTGGGTTAAAAAAAGAGTCTTTTCAACAAACACTTAAGTCTTTAGAACCTGCAACACAAAACTCTTATCACCATACTTTGCTTTCAGATACTGTTTAGTACCTGAGCTTCATATTCGTCATCTTATTTTAAGTCATTTTTGTTTGGTTCCCTTCCTTTGATTGTTGAATTTTTGCAACAAAAGCTATTTGAATGCTGATTTCATCCTATTATTTTGAAGCGAGGGGGGAATATAGTCTGCTATAGATGTGCTTATTTAGCTCAAAGAGAAACTGAATGGATACATGACAGGAAAGTAGGACAGAATTTGCTTGGTTCAAAGATACTGAAAGGTAAACTGAAGGGATTTCTCTGCACCTTTACTTACTGGCTTTGAAACCAAAGAAGAAGTAATTTTAAATGCCTAAATTGCTTACCCAATCCAACAAGGACCAAACAGAACTGGAGGAGGTAAGAATATATGGCAAATCACACATTTGAGAGAGAAGTTAGTCCAAAGTACATGCATCATGTAAAGATAATTATTTACTCTTTACTCATCTTTATTTAAATGACAGCTAGGGCAAAGATGCTACCTGTGTACTAGAAAGTATATCAAGATTGTACTGGTATCACAAAATCAATGCAAGCATGCAAAATACAAAACTCAAGTCTCAAGTGCAGTTCCCCTGCCTCAAAAAAGTAGCTTGATCATTTATTAGTTATTCCTCTATAATTCTGAATAGAATTGAACTAATAATTCAGTAAGAAAACTCTGAAGTGCATTTGAATACACAAAATATGGTGAAACCCAGTTTTTATACTGTTTAAAGTTATTACCTAAAACCAAAAGAGCTCTTTCCATATTTTATATTCATGGAAAATAACATGAAAGGAAATAAAGTTTTATAGCATTTCTCTTAAAAAAAGTCAATTCACAACATGAGGGAGGGGGGTTCAGGATTGGGAACTCATGTACACCCATGGCAGATTCATGTCAATGTATGGCAAAACCAATACAGTATTGTAAAGTAAAATAAAGTAAAAATTAAAATTAAAAATATATAATAAAAAAACAAAAGTAAACAGCAACAATGAAAAATAAATAAAATAAATAAATACTGCTACACTAACAGAAGACAAGCTGTAACGTAAGAAACTTTTGGGAACACCTTTACTTTTCTAATTTGTTGAAACATTATCATTTCACATAATGCAAAGACTCTCAAATAATTTAGAAATATTTTCACTGAACCAAAACTGCAATGGACACTACCCCTTCTGGTGGCCAAAGCACTGATATTTCAAGTATTGTTAAAGATATCTTTTGAAAATATACTTGAGACAGCTTGTGACTGGGCATTCTATCAGGTGTTTATAAGAAATGGATAATTTGGTATTCGGGAAAAGCAGCTCAGTCAAATACATTCAGTTAACTGCTAAGGTAGCTTTATAATCACTGAGCAACAAAGGGCAGTGTATTCTGCCAATAGCTTTAGGGTGACCTTTGCAATGCTGACTAGTCCGTCAAGTTCCATCTCTGAGATGCATGATCCTACGGACAGGAGTGGTTTAATAAGTGAGGTAGGAACTAAAGACCAGGAGCCTCCAAAAGGGTAGGCATTTTACATAGAGGAAATAAAGAATTCCTTTCCCTGAGAAGAGACACTGCACACCAAGAGATCAGGCTGAAAGCCCCATATTCTTTCCCAAAGCACTAGTAGCCACCTGAAGCGTAGAAACTAGCAAGTAGTGAGACAGCATTGGGACGCATCAGCAGCTTCCCCCACACTCCCCTATGCTTCTAAAACCTGTAATGAAACTCCAACTGGGAACTGGTAAAATAGAATCAATGACCTGAGCTCTAGGAGTAAAGCTGAAAAAGAATGCTGATCTCATTGTAAAGCTTTAAACAAATTGTGAGGAGTCCTGCCTTATTTGGGGGTACTTCCCAAGCACTGCTAACAAGATAGATTAACAACTCAGGAGGGCAACAATCAGCGAGATGACTGCATTGGACTCAAAGACTGGATCACCTGTAGGAAAGTGAGCTTTTTTGACTCAAGAAAGTCACTTTTCGATTGAAGAAAGTTAACTGTGACTGTGGCAGAGTGGCATGCTTAAACTTGATATTCTCCTAGGGATGAGCAGACTTTGAAGTTCATAATAAACTTGAAATGGCTTTGTGGAATGTTAAGGCTTAACGTAGATGGTTGGTGCCACTATCATGCCTACACAAAATGAAGTCAACCTGGAAATAACTGCATTCACAGCTCCAGGGTATTTAAAATGGAAGGCTCCCCCTCCTCCCTTTTTTTTTTTTTAGTAAGAATTTTACTTTGAACCCTAAGAAGAAGCTGTACTTTCCAACTTGTTTCGCATAGCTCAAATTAAAATACTTATTCCGGTTTAGAAAGGCATCATGTTTGCCACCCACCTAGTTCATGTTACCCTCACATTACACCATTTGCAAGAAGTATAAACACAGGGAGAAAGAAAGGACTGCTTTAAAACAGCCTGGCACATGCAACAATAAAACTGCTTCTAAAATACAAGACACAAATGTTATTTTATAAAAAGGAAGAGCATCTAAAGGAGTATATTCTTTTATCCTCCATTCTTCACCACCCTCTTTACGGCACTGCTTCCCTCTCCAGTATTAAAGATTATTTTATCTAATTCCTAGTTGAAAGGTTTCTAAAACTGGTAAGTCACAACTGTGTTGACGCTGAACTTCTTGAACATGGCATACCAACGTCATTCTGACATACTGACAGATGCTTCGTAACAAGTCGCACAAGTCACTTGAGTTAAAATACCTGACTTACTATATAAAACAAACTGTTACTCTCTGGTCTCTGTTTCAGCTCAGCTCTTCTCTGCTGTTCTGGAAGTAAACCAACAGCTTGTTATGTTTATATCAGCAGTGACTCCCTTCTGATTGGTGCCCGACACTGACGTTGATGCTGTTCAACAAGACCCTAGACGGAAACTAGGCACACGGAGGCACCATTTGCAGATCATTTTAACAAGATGTTGTTTCCTGTTCCCACAAAAATCAATAACAGGATGACCTTCAATTTAAAATTCAAACCAATTAATTACCGGTTCTGTTGAAAATGCTGATATCTGATTTGCCTAAAGAAATTCAACTATGAATAGATTATCTTCAAGAGCCCCTTCAAAAAACTTACACAGGCATTGAAAACATATCTTATACAACATAAATGATGTTTTCTTGAAGCTTGTATACAATATTGGCCTTGTATGAACTGGCATAGGGAATTTTCTCCCCTGTGGTTCATCTCCTCTCCGTGACATCATAGTCAATTGCCTGGTAAATTACTGCAATCCCGCAAAGATTCAGGGCCAACCATCCACTGCTTAAAGGTGAGATAAAAAGCTCTTTATAGTTGAATTCAACTTTTCAGCAACATCAGTTACTGACACAAATCATGTAATTCTTTTCCAAATTTAGAAATCTCCCCTTTCTTCCCTAGAATTCTAAACTTCTTACTTTTCAACTTTTATTAAAATCCTCTATTTTTCCTTTTGCTCACATTTGATTTTTCTTTGTATGTGGGTCACAAGAAGAAAAGCTATACATCAAAACTATCAGCACCAGAAATATATTTACCAAACTTTTTTTTAATTGTTTAAAAAAAAAAATGAAGAATTTGGTTCATCCCAGTGGGGAATTCCCAAGATGAATGTTCACATGCAATGAAACTATTATCTTCATCCATTAAAATACTATCTAAAACAGAGGTTTCTATCTGGCAGTCACTAGGCTGAATAAAGCCTACAGATGAGTTTTGTTTGGACCACACACTTTTAAAAATATTTGAAAAGGTTGCCAAGATTTAAAAATCAGAAGAGTCCACATAAAAATCTGGATTTCTGACTTCCCATTAAAGAGAGAGAGGGAAGACAAGGATCTGCATCCCCACCTGGCAACAACTGTGTGGAGCAGGGGAGCTTGACACAAGGTCCTTCGGATCCACTGCAGTCCCCATCAGATTCACTCCTCTTGCTTGTCACTACCTTACTTCCTCGTGGCCCTTTTGGGCAACTCTTGATCTTTAAAAAGACATAAAACTCCAAAGAGGGTTAACAGAGTTTGTGGAAGAAAAGGAGAAGGGTATCTTCTCTTTCTTATTTCATGGGTTTGCATAATGTAAAATGGGGCATAGATTTGTCAAAATACAATTGTTCAACCAAACATTAAGTGCCAAACTGCTTTTCATAATTAAAAAAAAAAAAAAATTAAAGCCAATCCCAAACTGATGATCTCTTCTTAAACAGTGGTTCAGCAAAACATTTACACTGGTTTTCAATCAACCACATTCTTCCCTGAAGCCCAGCAAAGATGCTCAAGTCAATGGTGTTACTCGGATCTTTATCCATTTTGTTCCTTCACATGTTAACACTTCTGTACTTCCTTTCTAGAATGATCCTGTACTTAAGTGAAAACTGACCCTAATGTGAAAATAGAATACATCTTCAAGGTAAATTTCAAAAGTCAACATTTAGGATGCATGAATATTATCACAGGAAATACTCGTCTTTACTGGCTCCACATGTATGCCACAACCTGACATTTATACTTATATTAAATAGACATTATTGCAGGTTCGAATGACCCCAAAAGTCATGGCATATTTCTTTAAAAATGATTACCTAAAAGCAGATGTCTATGACAGTTACAATGCACATCTATTTTGCTTTTTCCCTTAACTGCAAGTAATTTCAAGGTATTTCTCTACTTCCAATCAACCACAAGAAGATAGTACTTCTATCCATTAACAGCTTTTACAAACAAATTAGAAATACCCTAGTTAGCAGAGGAAAGTATTTTGTTGCTTCATCCAAGAATATCAACAGACTACCTCTGAAGTACTATATAGTTCAGAATGTATTAAATATGCTATGACTAGCCATATTCCAACTTATTAAACGGAAGAAAATGTCAGTCAACTTTCATAGAGTGTTTCCAAGTTATGTTTCATCACTGGACCACATTCTTGAAAGATTACTGTTTAATTAGGTGTTTCCTTCCTAAAAGAGGTGTTTTTCTTCCATTCTCACCTAAGAAAGTAAGCCTTGAACACACGCCAAATTTACTTCACAATTAGACATTAATCCCCAAATTCTCTTGATTCTTAACAACCTGAACAACTTTAAGTAAACAGTTCACAAAATCATAACGATCATACTGCATTCCTTAACACCTATTTGAATAGAAAAAGAGAAAATGCTCAAAGTATGAGCTCCATAAATAAAGTCTTATACTCAAAAGCTGAACAACAATGTTATATATTCCTTTCGGGAAGCATTTTTCCTTACTATCCATTATGCTTGAATTTTGAACAATTAACAGCAGACACCTGGAACTCAATTATTAATTTACTTCTCCCCACACCTTTTACACTTCTGAAACCATTTCTTAAGATGCTTCTTAAAAGAGATGACCCCATGGGTAGCATACATGTAAATGTTCAGATTATTTTCTTTAAAACATCTTGTTATAATCTAAGATTAAATTTATTCTTTTTTCTTTAAGAGTATCATTTTGGGAAAAATTTAATTTCTCAAGTAACTGAGTAAACGGATAAAAAACAAAAATTAAAACAGTTCTAGGAAAAGTATAATTCACTACATTCATGTTGATTTACCTACTATAATATTTTAGAAAGGGGAATCTCATGGAAAAAACATAGTTAATTCCCATTCATGATGACCAAAGTTTAAGCTTTTCTCCTCGGGCTCACATCATGGCAGCTGACTGCAAATACATAAAAGAGTTCTAGAAGATTCCTGATTTGGTTATTTTTGTTTGCATTTTACTGTGTCAAGACAAAAAACAAGTATGAGATAATGAATGTTTAATAATATTTAATCTGTATTATATAGGGATGAAGCGTTACATTCACTTAACTCCTTCCTTCTTTCTATGAATCACCAATTTCTAGGAAATCAAACTTCAAACTAGACTTATGCTGAAGTTTATTTCAACACTCTGCATTTGTTAAAAAAAAAAGTGGGGCGGGGGAAAGAGAGACCCAAAGTACAAGTACACTAGCACATAAAGCATAGTGGATCATCTGCATACTCAGGAGGCAGGCAGCAGTTGGTTTATGAAGAAATAATTAAAAATAACTATTTGCCCAGGGAAAAATGACCAACTTCTCACTTTTAACCAAAAGGGTGTTTTTAATATAACAAGCATCCAAGCTTTCCTGGTCATGAGAAAACCTGGAATATATTACACACGCATAAATGTGGCCCAGGAAGCAGTATATGAGATATGCTTGCTATTGACAGATTAACACTTCATTTTCATTACTCTAATCTCACCACAGGCTGTGAACATTCTCTTTTTCTTATTTGAACAACAATGGTGCATGAAAAACCAAGCTGACAGGCAGGCGGGGTTCATTAAATGTACAAGGCTTTTATTCCCATAACACATCTCACCTGTATGAAGCTAGGGTTCAGGCTCCCAGGCTAGCTACTGAAACAAGTTCTCCCAGATGTTGGACTTCTCTTTCGATCCCTTCTTACTTCATTTATAATAAATGTCAAAAAAAAAAAAAAAGAATCAAATGGAAAAATTCTTTTTCACAATGAACTCCGTTTAACAGACAACAGGATTGGTAAGATATCTTAAGATTGATACAATCCCATGAATATTTTCCGAAGTTGTCCAAGAAAAGAAATGATTGGGAAGGAAAATGATGAGACATTTAAAGTTTGGGTCAGAGTCTCATCTTGGTGTCTCTATCTCAGCTTGGTTCTAACTCATTTGAGGGTAACTATAGTTTTCCACTGGTTAAAAATGGGCAAGACACAAAGTAAGAATCAATCTAGCTCTTTCCCAGTGAATGACAAACAGCTTCACCAAAAAGCTACCTTCAAGAAGCAAAAAGGGTACAAACTAAGGGGTCATTTAAATTACATTCCTAAGAAGAGGAGTTCCTTTTTAAGGTGAGCCATCCATATGCTCACTGCATCTGAGGCCGCCACAGACAAATCCCCAAGAAACCTAGAAATGAATCACTTAATTCCCACAGCCAATCGAAGGACAGGTAACCACTTCCTGCCTGTCTGTACACCACACACAGACGCACCACCATGTGACAATGTGGGGTCTTACAGGAAGTCTTCCCACACAGTCTAGAGCAGGGCTTTAGTTTTGGTACATTCTGGTATGCTAGTACGAATACCTAAAAAAGAAAAGCAATATTAGATAGGCTCTACAGATCCTACCGGGCTCCTGAGTTAGGTTCTGACGTGAGGTCAACAAGTAGGTGCCTTCCTGAATACAGTCATTGTATCCTTATTGTCCCATTTCTTGCACGTGGCCTTCCAGTCATGTCCTGGCACCGGCAAAGGGCACAGGAGTGGGCAGCTTTCTTTACCTATGCCTGAACAGGTGTCCAAAGAGTCCTCCTAATGATTTAACCCAATGAAAATTTTCTTGCTTAAATTTTAATGGAAGGCAAAAAAAAAAAAAAAACCATTTTGAAAACCCTAGATAGAGGTTCTCATTTTAATATTAGTTTTGTTATTATGTTAAGCCAGCTGAACGTAATTATTTTCAGCATGTAAAACATTCATTATCCTGGATTTTTTCTGTTTAAACTCCCAGTTCAGGTACTCTGATCATCAACTATGAGTCCTGAAGATCTGTCTAGAGAACAAATAGCCACTAAAAGAGATACCTTAATAAAGTTGAAAAATTCATGACAGTCACACAAAAGCACAGCGGGTCCAAGGACCAGAAGCTGTGTCTTTCCATGTAGAAGAATATTTTCGAACCTTGTCCATTTTAACAGTCTCTCAGCTGGGTAGGACAATGGGTTAAAATTTATTAAATACAAAATAGCAGTGAATCCTCCTCACTGTGCTCTGTATACTGCATGTTNGTCCAAGGACCAGAAGCTGTGTCTTTCCATGTAGAAGAATATTTTCGAACCTTGTCCATTTTAACAGTCTCTCAGCTGGGTAGGACAATGGGTTAAAATTTATTAAATACAAAATAGCAGTGAATCCTCCTCACTGTGCTCTGTATACTGCATGTTTTCCATTTCAATTTATACTGTCATCCATTAATATTAGCTCTGCCGTGACTTTGATTTCTTTTTTTTTTTCCAATGTTTCAGTTAACTCTTATTAACTCAGAGAGTCAGTATGACTCTCTAAGAGTCATACCTTCAACCTACTGATGGAAAACGTCACGTTTTTCCTTCTAACAAAATGCTCTCCTCTGCAGATGTAAGTCTAACTGCACAGAATGATAAACCCAAGAATTACTTTTAGAAAAGAAAAAGAGAAAAGCAACATCTCTTTCCAGCTAAGTACTTTCTTCCACAGCGAAGGATCCAATTGAACTGCCTTTCAGCACCTGTGAATGATAAGCCCAGGCCCCTGGTTACATGTTTTTATCAGGCCCGGACTTAAGGAATCTTACAGAGCAGAACTCGGGACGGTCCTCCTGTCAGCACCGCCACGCTGAGGACCACATCTGAGGGGGGCACCTCCTTCCACCCTGTTGCCAGAGTGATGTGCTGGCAAGAAGGTGCCTTTTAGTTCCTTTTTATTCGGGCAAATAGAGCCAGTGAAAGTAAGGAGAAATCCAGAAAAAGAAAAAAGAAGGGAAAGGAGAATAAACCAAGAAAATTAATAGGTCTATGAGAACAGGAATAGGAAGAAAAAACAGTCTAATCATGTATTTAGGTCATTAAGTAAGTGGCTGCCAACCAAACAGAAATGAGGCTTAAAGCGACCCCCCCTCCCCGCTCCCAGCAACAACACACAAACCCTAAAGACAGTAGCAAAATAAGACTGCAGTCCAAAAATACTGAGTAAATAAGATGTCAGATATGCTCAAGAGAATCCCTGTTACAATGAGTAACTTCCTACTGTTCAAGATTATTTTCATTTTCTTCACAGAGAGAAATGAAAAACTGGCGGGCTTAATTAAAGAAAAACAAAAGGATATTATTTTGTTGTTAAAGGATCAATTCTTTTTTTTTTAATTGGAATGATGATTAATAAGCCGAGAATTTGATTTCTGCGTTAGCCAGTTTGAGTAATGCTTTGTTTTTCCACAAGCATTTCCATTAAGAAAGGCTGAGTGAATGAAGAAATGATACAACTCCTTTTCTCTTTTCCTGCTCTCTGATTCTGTGGCATGAAATGCTATCCAGAGCGTTTGAATAGAACACCGCACACCGCCCTCAACCAAATGAACTCCAGTCATAAATTTTTCACCTTAGGGTTTGAATGCACACTATGAAATTTGCTAGGGTTCCTACAGGGAATGTACAAATTAAAAAAGAATCAATACTTTTATTTTTTTCCAGTCTCTAAAACTTTCTCTTAAAGCTGGGGAGGGAAAAGGCAGTACAGATCATGCTCGTTAAGGAGGTGAGATACCTCGGATGTCACCGCCCAGGCATCATTTCCCAGGTGTGATCTGCACATATTAAAACTTCCTGGAGCTTTAGATGCTCAGAAAGTTTTTTCGTCTTATTTTTTGCGCCTGTTTACAATTGTATCTTATAGGAAAAGAAACTCCCTCTTCGATACAATGTCTTGCTTGTATGTCAAGACAGAAAAGCTGCTATGCCTGAATTATGCCTCTTTTCCTTTATTTCTCTAAAGCTTAAAAATAGATGTCAAAGTTCCTTGAAAGGGTTTTTGACTCTCTTTCCCCTCCTCTCCCTGGTTCTTAAGTAGATGGAGGATCACCAAGCAAAATGTGGAAGCCAGCTGCTTTCGGGAAATAAACCTGGCATCAGCTTTGGCAGACAGGGGTAAGATCAATCATTTCCTACGATCCCCAAACAATCTTCTCTCTCAAGGCCTAGAGAATCGTGGTTATTTAGCGGCAAAAACACGCCACGAGAGGGACAGCAGGATTTTCACATGGTGAAGAATTCATTCCACCCACAGATCAAACCAGGTTTCCAAACCTCACGTGAAAGGAAATCTTGGAACCATTACGTTCCATGTTCCTTGGACAGCAACAAGCAGGGACTCCCAGAAAAAAAAATTCTCTCACTGAAAAAGTCACCCCACAATTCACTCTCTTCTCCTTATTACCAAAAAGTTCCCTGACAACATTCCTTGGGAAAGAAAGGAGTTAACCTGTAGTTCAGTTCCAACACCATGATTCCAACTGTGGACACAAGCTAGAGGCAAATTCCAGTGTCTTGTCTCATGCCTTTTGATACATATACACATTATAATCAAAAGTCTCAAGTTCAGAAAATACTTCTTCGGCCTTTCACAGCCATTAGCTACACATGTTTACAAGAAAAGTCCTCTTGAAAGCTTTGCAGACTGATAAAGGCAGATGCCCAATCTAACTTTCTTTAAGGGTGTGTTAGACATGTAAGGTGGGAAGAGAGACACACTAGAATGTGTGTTTTTCATGGAACTGGATGACGCCAGCTGACTATCTGTAACGGCCAGTTCCCTTGGAGTCAGCTCCCCGTGTCACAACGACCTGGCAAACTTGAATGCTTTCTCTATCACTGGAGTCCTTGCAATCCTGCTTTGGCTGTGACCCATTCACTTTTGCCCCAACTTCTCTGAGATGCCTTACTCAGCATCTAATTAGTTAGGGAGGATTTGCCGCGGCTCTTAACCCTGACACATAAGTGGGAGGATGTGCTGCTGTGGGAGCCCAAATCTGTCCTGTCACTCCATTAATCAGATTTCCATAAAGCCACGCATGAATAACGGGATTTATCAGTGAATGTTAAGATACACTCATAAATATAATTATTAAAAAATACCTACAATTATACAGATAAGATAGCTACACCTATAGGGATTTATTTTTTGACTGTGGTTACTTGACTCACCTTAGCTTTTGCTAAGGCCTTACAGATTATACACAGACACACAGTCCCAGTTTGCAGATGATAGAAACATGAGAAAAATAATTTCAAAATGATCACCTACTATGATCAAAGTCACTTACTGTATCATGGTGAAAATAAACTTGAAATGTGAGCACAGATTTTTTTAATATATACCAATCTATACCACATATCCATCTGAGAATATGTTTGTGCCTGCTTTATTTGCTTTAACACGTATTTAAATACCATATATAAGACCTACTACGTTCATTCCCCTTGCATTACAAATTAGACAGTACCTGTTCAGTGAAGTCTGCCTGTTATACACAGACTTACAAAGTACAGGCCAACACACAAGCACCTGTGCTACAACCTGTATTTTAACAATTACCCAAATTCCTAATGTTAGTGTTACATGATAAGAATGGATGAGAAGAATTATATTTGAATAGGTATCTACAGTTAAGTCTTCAATATAAATATTATCACTCAAATTAGAGAGGCAAACTAAATTGGAGGCAGGAGCCTACTAATTCAACAGGCTGAAATTACATGCCTCCTAATATAATATAAATATTTGTTTTAGCATCAAGACCGTCAGTTTGGTCAACTTAATCCTTTTTTAGTAAGATGTGATTACTGAAACACACCAACTGTAAGAAGGGGAGTAAAAAGGGAGGAAGAAAAGTACAGAAACCTAGAGATGGCTGATGCCTGGCAGTGAAAGTCATTTTCAAAGACCATTAACTATCAACTGCTTTACTCCAGGCTCTGGTTAAATAAGAATATACATCCTCTGTTAAAAGGGACAGCTGCACGAGGGGGATAGAGTTAATAAAATGCATTCTATGAACTAGAAGGAAGAATCAAACCACGATATACAATTAGGCATCTGACTTGTAAGAAACACTGCCTATGTGCCTTTTAAACTGTTAGTGAATAAACATTCAAATTATTTAAGGCAGGGGGCAGGGGGGGGGGGAGGCAGGTAGGAAGTCAGACAAAATCACCATTTCTACTTGAATATATAGATTCAACCAACGGAAACTGTCCTTGCCTATATGAATAGAAAGAACTAAAAGGCTATTGGGAGGAAAATGCGTATCGAACCTGCTTTTAAATAGATGCCAGCAATGTTGTTATATGTTTCTGACAATATATTTTATTTATCATTTCTCTGAAGTAGGCTAGATTTTATATTAGTGAGAAAGTTTGCTTGATTCTGTCCTATCTCTGGTGAGCAGACGCTCTGGTATTAATGTAAATCACTGATTTAATTTTTAGCTTTCTTGGTTTGCCCCTCACCTATCTAGGAAACGATTTCTCTGGTGATAACTAACACATCATGCTAATGAGAGAATCTAATGCACAATAGAAAAATGTCACTACTAATAATATTTGCATGAAGTTAAATAAAGCAACTGAAGGAGAATGTCAGACAGTTGTTCTTTAACAAGACACAGTTTCACAATGAAATTATGTTGTTAATTTTGTTACATCATTGGGTGAATCCTAAATTACTACATAATGATGCACAGAGTCATTTATAATTCTAACTTAGTATTTCACTTGTGTCTGAAAAGAGACCTTATTAAGGGATTCACTTTTTATTTGAAACAGGTTAAATATACCTCACCAATAATAGAAGGTAAATGCCTCTAGTAATGTATAAAGCATAAGCTCTAGCCCTTTACCTGTTACAGTTTTATTTCTGAGAAGATTTCAAAATATATTATTAGACTACTGCATCCCTTGAGGGAGTACAAACAATTTTAATTGCTATTCTCTCACATGAACAAAGTATTTACAAAAATGCAAAAAAATCATCATTTACAGCCTGGTTTAAAACAACAACGATTTCCAAAAGCAGACCTTATTTTCTGCTTTTAACAATACCCTGTGAGGTTAAAATGGGCAAAACAACATTCTGGTCTCTAGGAGATGAACAGAAAAGATGAGCAAAGAGTTTCTGGTTATTCTCGACCTGTCACTGATCAAAGTGACCCAAAGAAGAACTCCCTTTAGAGAAGTTAAGAGTCATGCCCTTCAAGGTTATCAAGTGTTTGTCTGTATGGGAAAATATTATCCCTTTTGAAAAAAAAAATCATACTAAAATATGGAAGAAAAATATAGAGGCAAGAAAATGCAGTCAAATTGTCATATCTTGAACTTTAGGGGAATAGACTTAGTTCCACCAAATCTAAATTGGCTTCATATTGTGGTATCTTTTTGTTAGAATTAAGACAGACTGAAACATTTACATATAAGCAGATCTAACTTTGCTCATACAAAACAAAAGACAAAGATTTTTATATCCCTGCTTCCTAAATTACCCATAGAAGACACAACGCTAGAATATTAAATTTCAGTATTTATGAGCTATCTCCCACTTTAAGTTTTGCTGTAGTTAAATAATACGGATTGTGAATTCTCTATAGTTCAGTTTTGAAACTGGCTAGTCAGCCTTTTCTAATATTTAAAGAAATGATCAGGTGAATCTCACAGTTTTTATCTTATTACAGATAACTTTGAAACAAAAAAATGCCCCAAATATTGACTTCAGGAGCTAAGTCCATTTTTTTTCCTTAGAAATTAAAATAATCTTAATACAGGAAAAATATCTCTAGGCCTTAGAAATATAAAATTCTGCAGTTTTAACTGGACACACTTTTACCTGTATTAAGACAAATACTGGCTTAATGTGTATATTGAGACTAGTATTCCTTGAAACTGTTGGCTTCGAGAGAGATCATGTCAAGAAGTGTCTTCCTTACATTGGCATATACACACATGTACACACACACACTGAATCAGCATTGCTGATGAACTATAGGTCAGGAAAATAAACGTGTAAATTAAATGTACAGTACACATTTTAGGATTTACACATAGTTTCAATTTAAGTTTATACAATATTTATACAAACTAAAACATCATCCTGAAGGAGAAAAAAAAAACATGTAAACTTATACCCTCTTTAGATGCTTTCCAAAAATGCAGAGGAGGTAAGCATTTAATAACCATAACAGGAAGAAAAAAGAGGGAGTTGCCAATTACATCAAAACCAAAAAATAAAGAAAACATACAAAATAAAATAACTACACTTTTTAAAACTGTGATTTTCTCCTTTCACTGTACTACTGTTTAGTAAATAGTATAATTAACATTACCTCATACAGCAGCCATAAAGCATAAATTATTTCCCCATATTTCTGCTCTTTCAATAGTCACTGATCCTCATTTTCACACATATATAAACACAGGTACACACAAAAGAAATTTTTATGCATCCAGAGAGTGAAACAGCTGGATCAAAGACATCATAATGGTTTAGCTGCACAAGTTTCTCTCTCTGAGCAATTTCAAATTATTTTCCTATTTTTGATCCACCATTTATATAATTTACTTTTATTTGTTTTTTAGCTAAAATGCTTTGCACAACTTAAAGTCTCCTTAGATTCAAATCTACTTGGAAATGGGCTAGTGCCAAAGAAGCAATCTAACACCATCTATGTGGTTCAATGGCCATTTATCAATTGATCATTATCTCTATCTGGTTTTATTAACTCTTTTCTAGCTAGAGGGAGACCTAAACCAACCTCCCCTTTCAAATCACACACACACACACACACACAGAGACCACGACCTCCTGTAACAAGAAAACCCTGAAGATGATATCTAATTTTTAAAGTAGAGAACAAGTTATTTGGTCCTAAGGTCAGTGAAAACATACTCTGTATTCCAACCACGAAAAGAGTCACCCAGGCAGGGATGTGCTTCAGAAACACACCTCTTAAGGCACCCGGCAGTGGCAAGCCAAAGAATATCTCTGGGAGAAAATGAACTTTTTAACTTGCAAGAATGGGAAATTGCACATAAAGAGTTGCTTATTGGGCTTGTGTTGATTGCATGTAAATCCCAGCTTACTGTATCAGCAGTAATCAGGGTCCCTCTACAGGATATGTCAAAATACACCTTATTCAAATGCATTTATCCTATCTCGAACTGTGTGATACAACTGTTCTCTAGCTAAAGGCTACAAAACTCTGGCTCCCTGTACTACCTTTCGCAGATGTATTTCTAAACTTGTCGTGGGTTTCCAGTCTGGTAAACTGGTTTCTTTCCTTCTTCACCAACACTTTAAAAATCAAATTAACTCAATAAAAGTATTTAGTTCTCATGAACTCCTTACAAACAAAGTAGGTTTCCATAAAAGAAAGTAATTGCAGGTTTTTGGGGGGGGTTTTTTGAGAGAGAGAAAGAGAAGCAATACCCATTTCCTAACAACCTCCATCTGCTTAAAATCCCAGTGTACAGTCACACTTTCGTGCTGTGCGGAGGCTAATATACTAACTCTTGCTTTGTGTGGGTCTGATGGAGGCTTTTGAAAAGCAAAGACGTGTCTGGGAGGGAGGCACCAGGGAACTTCCCTCCCTCGCTTGAGCACAGTCCAAGATGAAAGTTTCTGGGTTGTTTCCCTTCGCTTCCTCTCCCCCTCGCTCCCCCTCGGAGCCGCAGAGCCAGCGATTGTGCAAGAGGAGCCGGGCGCGCGGGGCGCGTAGGTACCACCAAGCGCACGGTACACGGTACGAGCCGCGGGCTCCGCTGATTAACGAGCAGCCGCCGGCGGCCTTGGGCGGACACGTCGACCCTCCCCGCTGAGCCAGCGGCGGTGCAGCCAGCCGGCCCGAGGACGGCTCTGGGGAGGACGCCAAGGCTGGCCAAGTGTGAGTGCACCGGCCGGCGGGTGGGCGAGCGGGCGGGAGCCGAGCGGGAGCGGCGGGAGCGCAGGGCCAGCGCGCGAGAGGCGGCGGCGGCGG
>SJYV01035104.1:323681-355176 GCA_006410875.1 Neotragus pygmaeus | reverse complement strand
CAAGATTTCAAAAATGTTTAGAAAGGAAAATACCAGAAGCAAAAGTACACGTAACAATTCAAGGTTTCCTTTAAATTAAAAAAAAAAAAAAGTAACTTACCTGTTGGGACATTCTGAATAAGAGGTTAGTATCAGCGTTTTGCCATGTTCCCATGAACCCTGGTTCAGCTGGAGTCGCTCTGGTTCCGAACTGCATGGAGTTGTCAGTACAGGAGTCTCTTAAAGTCAAGTCTCTTGCCCTCTTTGGCTCTCTGTCTCTCTGTGTCTCTCTTTCTCTCACATCCACTTCTGCCTCTTCTGACTGAAAAGTGAAGGTGGATTTTTGAGCCTCTTGGCAGCCAGTAGCAAGAGTGTAGTGTAGTCAAGAAGCTGGCTGAAGTGTGCATTTCATTTGGGAAGGGGGAGATTTGGGGGAGGGAGGGGGTCAGAGCTTCCTTTGCACCTTCTACACAGACACCCCTATCATTTATGCATAGATTGTGACTCCCTGAGCTTGCCTTCGCTCGGTTTAACAGCTGCCTGTCAGGTGTGCAGGCAGCACTGGAGACCCAACCATCAGCTTCAAACTCTCAGCCACTGCATGTCATTGGATAGTAGAGCTGAGAGTCAACTGCACTGTTCCACTGTCAGGCACCGAATGACACCCTGCACTAACCCCTCTCCAGACACACGGAGAGAGAGATACACACTCATGCACACTCCAAGCAGCACCGAGAACAGGGACGGTCCACGGGGCAAGGAGAGGCTGGGGCCCTTCCCAGGGAATTTTTCCCAACAATGCTTTCGGGTATAGCATGCAGTATCTGACATTAGTCTTTGCTTTAACATTTGTAAACTACTAGGCTTGAAAACATTTTTTTGCCCCTAATTACACTGGAAGAAAGAGAAATACTCAGCTGTAAGTGAATGTGAAGTTGGCTTAGATGTTGTCTAAATGTTAGCTCCTAAAAGAAATAGTATGTGCTGGGCTATTTATAATCACATATAAACTCCTGGAGAAAATAATATACATAGTGATGTGACCTTACACTCTAAAAAGTATATAAATAAACCTAGCAGGTTTTTGAACACAGAAGATGCACAATAAACATTTGCAAAATAAATACACACTATTTACTATACAGTTCCCTCGGGGCATTAATTACTCAATTGGATGTTAAACAATAAGAAACTAAATGGAAAAGGAAAAAAGTGTACCTTTTCTTAAAGCTCAATAAGTAGGAAAAAAAATCCTTTGTTAAAGTTCCTGGATGGAGCTTCTACAATATCCTTTCAAATCATAAAAAAAGAAAAAGATGAAGGAAAAAAGCCTGTCCCATTTCAGGCAAAAAGTAATGAATATAAAAATTCCATTTTTCATTCAAGATCTCTATAGAAAATTCTATAACATTTTCCAGCCTGATGAAATATAACCTCGATAGCATGTCATATTTTTAATTAAAGCCAGTTTAAAACAAAACATCTATTTATTAGATCGTATTTATCTACCTTATTTATGGAAAAGCAGAACTGAACAAAATGCACTGTACATAAACAGTAACTCCAAAATGGAAAGCTAAATTCATGTCATCTCATAAAAGTAGTCAGCAGGAAAAAGCCATCCTTCCTAAACTTAAAATGTAAGGCACATTAATCTTCAACCACCTACAAATACCGAGGACAAATGTACCACTCTCCTTGCTCCTTCTTAACTCAAGAATAACAATAAACCTTACTCTCTGAAACAACAAAAGAAACAGAAAAGAGCTTCAATGGCAGCTCGGTGTCATTAGTGGACAATGAGAAAAGATGAGAAAACGTGCACTGTGTTGACACAAATGTGCCTTCCCCTCTAGAACCGCCATCTCCTGAAAGCTTTTCTGTTAAACTTCCCTCCGGTTCACCACCATTAAGCACAAAAAAGTCTCAAAAGCAGCAAATTCAATATCTGAAGAGAAACAAACAAGAACCCGAAGAATTGTTGCCTTAAAATATATTAAGTCCACCTGTGGTCAATAAAAATATTCTGGAGGGGGGGAAGGCAGAAAAACCCTATGAGTCAATTGTCAACAGTGACTGTACCTTTACAGCTAGCTATTACCCACTTAAACTCCCTCTAAAATTTGCTAGCCTCTTGATTTCTGAAGTGGCACTCAGTGCCTCAGTCAAGCTGCCTGCTCAGCTCCTGACCTTCCCACTAATGGCTGTTATTTGTGGGAGGCTTAAGGACACTGTCAATAGCAAGCTTCCTCCTCGCTCCTTGCAGGCTGTCGTATCGCTTTGCCTGTGTGCTCTCTCTTGCCTGCCTCTGGCTCTCCAGCTCTCACCCTCTCGGCTCCCCCTCCTTCCTTCCTCTCCTTCACTCCCTCTTCTTTTTCCAGCCCCCACCCCTCCTTTCTTTCACTGCTATGGTCCTCTCCTTTCCCAAGTATCCCCCTCCCCACCAACCACACACACACACACACACACACACACACACACACTAACAACACAAAAATCAACTGGCATGCAGCAGCAAGCACCTGCAGTAATAGACTCTTTTATTAAAACTGTTATTCTGCAAGACTTGAAATTCCCCATGGACCGGGCCATGTCAAAGCCGATATAATTAACTAGAGGCTCAGCAACGGATCAATTACCAGACAAGCAAGTGATAGTGAAATCAATGAAAGATCATCAGCCACATTATCAGTGTTGCAACTCATTAGGGCAAAACTGAGAAATGTGCTCAAAGCGAGCCCAAGCAAGGTGGCATTACAAAACAAAGGGCTAATTTGGAGACCCTGCTGTGAACAATCTGTAACAGAATTAGCCTTTTTTCCCCCTAAACTGCACAACTCTGTAACTAAATGTGACAGACTGAGAGAAGCAGTTTATTAAGACACCAACCCCAAGTTTATTTAGTTCATAAACTCTCTCCTAGAAAATCAATACAGTCTGTACAGGGTTATTAGGCTGACTAGCTAATACATCCAAATCTGGTCTTCCCAGCTGACAAAATGCTACCCAGCCTAGGGAAACTGAGCTCTTTCAGAGGGGAAAGCTTGGGTTACCCTACATGAAACAAGTTTACAGTGTAAGTAACTAGTACCTGGCATGTAACTACTGCCAAGGCACATGCCTCAAAAGCACCAGTTATCTAAGTGTTTTGTTTTTTTTTTACTAAAAATCTATCATGCAATTCTGCACCTGCTAAATGGATTTGATCAAACAAAATTTTAACTTGTTTGTAAGAACAGTCTACAAAGAAGACAAGCTTTCATATGATAAGAGGTAACAATTAACCCTGACTTACCAAGAAGTGAATGAACAGGTAAATGAAAACAAAAACCTCAGGCATAAACACATAGTGTGCTTTGCAGATTTTAAGTTTCGAACAATCATTTTTAAATCAAGTCCTCAAAATACAAATTTGACTCCTCTAGAAACCTCCAAAATGCTTGATTTGAACTTGCCACTTACTTCCACATAGAAACACAGCATGCAGAGTCCTCAATTCTAGGATAATCTTTTGTCTAGCAATCAGGACACCTATAAGGACAGAGATACAAAAAAAAATACACACCCACAAGACACAAACATGATGTTTGAGTTTGTCTACTGGCTATATAGTTTGCAGACTGTAAACTAACTGTCTAGAATCATTTGTATTAAAATTACTTAAAACTAGGGGAGTAGAGGCAGGCATCACTTACACAGGTTTCTGCTATCCTGATCCATGTATTTCCACTGAAAGAATCACAAATACTAAAGGCTGTATGTTGGCTTTCCCACTCTTGCTGAGAGTGAGAGACAAACCATGGGAAGAAATACACCAATTAGGTCTAGATGGCACCCAAGTTAGTAAAGACACTGAGAATGTGAACATCTCCACCTCATCACAACACGCAGCGGAAATACACTTACACAAAAGTAAGAAACTCAGATGCAGTTTACAATATTAAAGTAAACCGGAGAACTGAAGAAAAAAACAAAAAGACAAGTTTTTGGAAGTGATTTTTTATGTTTAAGATGTTTTCACATTTAAAATATCCCAACAAAAGGATTATACTATAAGCATGACTTCAGTGTATCAGCTCTAAGATACTAAATCCTAAACTTCAAAAAAAAAAATTCTTCTCAGAAGACTTTAATAAAATCCAACTTATAGATTCCTGTAAACAAACATTTGCCCCCTAACTTCTGAGCTGGCATTTACCAAGTATCTCATAGCTCATGTTTTTGAGTAATCTATGAAAAAATTAAATATATATATATTCTAAACCTATACTGTAGATACCAATGTTTCAGATAGTAATCAAAAGTTTTCATTACAAAGAAATTTTAGTTTTTAAAACCTTTTTGCACATAACTACATACTGTGCATGTACCCTCAATGAGATCCAATTAGTTACAAAGAATTTGCATTTCAGTTAGTGTGGGATAACAAGACTACAGGGAGACACAATGCAATTCCACCAGCAGAGTTAGAAAGTGTGTTCTTTCTCTTGTTAGCTCTGTAAGCAATAATTCCCACAACCGACTATTTTAAATGTTACTGATCTTTTCAATATTTGGGCATTGAGGTAGGTTAGATTTTTCCCTCCATTTCAAAAAAAAAAAATCACATGTTGGTACAAATATCAGCCACAATGAGCACCTTGAAGAAACAAATGAGCTAAGGATTTTGTTTTGTATGTTTGTATGTGCGATTTTTTTGGGGGGGGAATACTGTTTTTTTTTTAATATTCATTATTAATTTCTTTGAAAACACATTGCTTTCTTAAAATAAGTTCCATAAGTGAAGGTAAGGAAGTATCACTGAGACAGTTCTATGTAAATATATGTGGTTGTGTGATAAAGGCATGCATTTAGTACACAGAGAAAGTACTCAAGGATTTTCCTTTTTTTCAGCTATGTTTCCAGCAATGTAAATCCTAGGCAAATATCAAATAAATGTACGATTTATAGACACAGTTTAACAAGCATCTCTAGGACTTCCGCTGGTTCACGGAACAATACCTGTAATTCCCTGGGTTCAGTTCAGCAGCTGTTAACAGATTCTGTAATCTGTAATGACAGTAAACTGGCCTTTGCTCTTCTTTTATGCACTATTCATTTTCAAGGCTTGGTTAAGTACAGAGCTGGGTTAAAGATCAGTGGTTTTTCATGTGACACACACTGGTATTCATCTAATGGCTTGTCAAGACAAAACTGTCCTGTTCTTGCCAAAATAATAAAAATGACGCTCCGCATCGCATGACAATCAGCACTTCCTCGTGGTAAAACAACTCAAGCTTTTGTACTTCACTTATTTTATAGAGAAAAAAAATTCTTAAGTAATTGGCTATCCAAACCTATCTGCAGAATTAGGCTGCTCTTCTCAAAGGAGATTTTTATAATGTTATGACCTCTCAACCCTCAATGTGTAAACTAGTTTCTAATCAAATCAGACTTCAGAGTATAAAAAGAACGCTGAAGCTACAAATTCGTATAGCATTAATGTATATAACTTAATATATGCAAATTATGCAGAAGCAGCAGGCTGGGCCCAGTCACAGAGGTGGGGGTAACCAATTGAGGAAATGTCATTTTTCCTGAGAACAAAGTATGGGACTTGCTTTGCAACATCTGTTGGGCTGTGTGAAATGTTAACAGATGTCTTAAGTGAAAAAAAGGAAAAAGAATTAATAAAGGAAACCTCCTCTGAACAGATAATCCACCCAAATTTCCATATTCTGGAGAAAAAAAGTTGACAGCAACCTTTTTCCCCTGTGAGACCTGCCATCCCTACCTTATTGTGCAGTTTCACTTTCTATGTGAGGCTAAGGGGGAAAATTTCTTGATTCATTATCAAGAATAGAGATAATGTAAAAACAATAATTTCCACTGAGGTTTTCCCTTTGTGAATAATTATATCATAATCTAAGCTGCCTGTTTTCTCTTGAGTCACATAGGTCATTTGATGGGAGGACAGTGAAAATTCATCCCCCTCTGAAAAAAGAAAAAAAACACAGAAAAGAAAAGATGAACTATTACTCTACCCATATGTTATGGGGTAAAGGAAGGAGGGAGGAAGATTGAAAAGGAGCTCATAAGGTATGTTAGTTGCTCAGTCATGTCTGACTCTTTGCGAACCCCTAGACTGTACCCTGATAGGCTCTTCTGTCCATGCAAACCTCCAGACAAGGATACTGGAGTGGGTTGCCATTCCCTTCTCCAGGAGATCTTCCCAACCCAAGGGTCAAACCCGAGTCTCCTGCACTGCAAGCGGATTCTTTACTATGTGAGCCACCGGGAGTTCGGATATGAACACACCTCCTGGAAAATCCCATAGACAGAGGAGCCTGGTAGGCTATAGTCCGTGGGGTCACGAAGAGTCAGACACGGAGTGAGCAACTTGACTTCACTACACTTGAAGAGGCCCATCTTCACAAATAAGATTCATCTATCATGCCTACATCTCTCCGTCTCCACTGGCTCCTAATTTCCTCCCATTACCAGCCTTGTAAGAGTTGAAGTACCTCTCTTTCAACAGCCAAGGGCTCTACAGAAGTCTGATGATCATGAAGAAACATTTTGGATTCTACTAGTTGGATCTTTTTTTTCTTTTTTTAGTAAGTCACTCAGTCGTGTCTGACTCTTTGCGACCCCATAGACTTGTCCATGGAATTCTCCAGGTCAGAATACCAGAGTGGGTAGCCTTTCCCTTCTCCAGGGGATCTTCCCAACCCAGGAATCGAACCCAGGTCTCCCACATTGCATGTGGATTCTTTACCAGCTGAGCCACAAGGGAAGCCCTGGATTTCTGCATTTAAATTTTGAGGAAATCAGAAAACTTTTTTCAGATTCTCATTCGTGTATTAATTTACTGGATGATCTAGGTAAACTTGAATGCAGTTGCCTTTAAATCTAGATTTAAATGATGAAGCATGTCTGCCAACTACTGAATCTAACCCTGTGTCTGCTCCTTATGAATGTACTGAACTATGCACCTGTATTCTTCAATAAATCTTTCTCTTTGGAGACAACAATCTTATTACTTATTCTCTAAAACCTTGGGACATAAATTTGGGTTAACAGCTCATGGATTAACTAATTCAAAATGCAGTTCAAGATATTTACAAATTCAAATGAAGGAAGAGAAAAAAAAAAAGGTCTGCCCCCTTGGACTGCCAGTCTCAGTCACTGGCCCCTCTCTGCTCCACGAGTCTGTGTTAAAATTGTACATGTTATGTCCTATTTACAACTACGCCCTCACTAGATGGCTCTGGCAGCCTGGACTGGGCATTTAAACATATAGAAACCTCAGCCAGGAGAGCCGTGAAGATCTCAGGACAAGAAAGGCAGGCACGCCTTTGGGTTTTGGTGAGCTTGGTTTCTGCCAAAGCAGTGTGGGTACTAAACCATGCCCTGGTGTTTACTCACAGGAATATCACATTAGAGCACATGACCAGAAAATAACAACAATAACTGTTGACCCCCAAAAATTGATCACTTGCACTAAGGGAAACGCTTGTACACTGAAAAAGCAGGACTATGTGATCTCAGAGTATGGGGAAGACAAGCCTCCTAAAATGAAGTTTGAACAGGGCACAGATTTAAGTAACTTTCGGCAGTGGTAGGCACATCTCCCATTAGCAAATGCTACCTAAGCACCTCATCTTTCCCTGGCGAAAGGGAGAAACCATTCTGGTTGACACTTGTCTCAGTACCAATTGGCACAATCCATGTGATACAGCATCTGCTGACAGGCTAATCAGGGGCTCGATTTCAGGGAAACACATCAAGGATGTGTTTTCAGGGACATGTCCAAATGCCATAATCCCTTGATACACTATAAAAAAATAAAAATAAAGAGAACTTGGACAGGGTGTGGTGGATGAGGTAGTTTATAAGATGTTAGGGAAATGATGAATCCTTAGAATCAGGCTATTTGCAGATGCAAAAGCATCTGAGGTCAGCATGAATCTCAGCCTTAAAGGGGAAAAAAAAAAAAATCAAACATGTTACCTACCCTGTTTGGACTTAAAGACAGAAAAATGAGTTTATTCATCTTTTTTCAGCTACAGACAGTGACAATGGCTTCTTCCTACCATAACCTGAAGTTCATGTTTCATGAGAAAGTCTAGAGGAAAAGGACAAGTAACATGCTTCCTTAAATAGCATACAGCAGGCAATTATTTTTGTATGACCAGGAAGAGCTGTAAAGATAGTGCTAATTTCTCTATTTACTTCCTTCTAAAGTCCTAAGACTTGAGAAACTGGCAGCCCCAGTGACGTTATCATAATAATGGTTCAAATTACTGTCCTGAAGGAAGATTGAGACTGACAGACACCCAGGTAACCCAACTCTCGCTTTCAGAGCTGTCACAGAACAAAGCAACTATGCTAAAGGTATCCTCTTACATGAAATTCACAAACCTAAAAAATTAGTGTAAAAATAATTTTGAAGTTTCATAAATTTCAGAAAAAAAACAGAGGCTCTATCATGTATGTACATATTTAAATGAAAACATGTTAAAACAAAGCAAATTTAAATGCACCTGAAGACTGTCTTCAAAAGGAACTCGATGCTAGAAACTCATTAACAGCATATTAAAAACAGAAAAGAATTAATGGTTAACTGAGTTCTGAAAAGTGATATGACATCTGGTGAGCAGTAATGTTTATAAGGGACTGCAAGGAGATCCAACCAATCCATTCTGAAGGAGATCAACCCTGGGATTTCTTTGGAAGGAATGATGCTAAAGCTAAAACTCCAGTACTTTGGCCACCTCATGCAAAGAGCTGACTCATTGGAAAAGACTCTGATGCTGGGAGGGATTGGGGGCAGAAGGAGAAGGGGACGACAGAGGATGAGATGACTGGATGGCATCACCGACTCGATGGGCGTGAGTTTGGGTGAACTCAGGGAATTGGTGATGGACAGGGAGGCCTGGTGTGCTGCAATTCATGGGGTCGCAAAGAGTCAGACACAACTGAGTGACTGAACTGAATGTTTATAAGGAGGGGCTTCCCTTGGTGGCTCAGCAGTAAAGAATCTGCCTGCAGTGCAGGAAACCTGGGTTTGATCCCTGGGTCAGAAAGAATCCCTGGAGGAGGGCATGGCAACCCACTCTAGTACTCTTGCCTAGAGAATCCCACGGACAGAGGAGCCTGGCGGGCTGCAGTCCATAGGATCGCAGAGTTGGACACCACTGAAGCGACTAAGCAGTAGCAGCAGTGTCAATAAGAGGCACAAGGAAACCCTCTGAGGTCCAGGTAATGTCCTATGCATGCATGCATGCTGAGTTAGTTGCTTCAGTCCTGTCTGACTCTTTGGGACTACTTTGGGACTACTGTCTGACTCTTTATCTGACTACTCCCTTTCACAGTAGCAGTAGTAAACTGTCAGACCTGAAGTATACCACCTGTACAGAAAAGTGTACAAACCATATGGGTATACAGGTTGGTGAATTTTCACAAAGTGATCCTACTCAGAACCACCAATTAGATGGAGATACAGGACATTGGGGCTTCCCAGTTAAATGGTACTACTACTGAAAATGGTGAAAACAATAAATGAGAACTATGTAAAAGAAAGGGGAAAAAAGGAGAAAAAAAATAATAAGGGGGGAATAGGAGAGAAAAGAGAAGACGCCAAAGAAGGGAGATACTTGATCACATGCACAAACCATTCATGTAACTGCCACTAAATGTACTGCTAGCAATGGCTTTTTTGAAGATAAGAAGTGTGACCGTGAAGTAAATACCTGAGTTTTATAAAATAAGTATGACACTGAAAGCCAGTAAAAGGGAGGGAGGCAGAATACTTGTGTGTGTGTTAACTTATCTAGGTGATGCAAGAATGGGAGTGTATCCAAGAGGCTTAAACACACCTCAACTTGAGAAGCATCAACCCCACAATAGTGGACCCTGAAACATGCCTGCCCACCTCGCTCGCTTAGTCTGTCCTCTGACTTGTAATTATGGCTATTTGGAGTGGACATTGAGCACGCCTATTGAGAGATTGGGGAGAAAATTCCACATACTCTACAGACAGTATTATTTGGAGACACTGAGTACATGAAAACATATTGAAAAAAACTGCAAATAAATTCCTCTAACCACCTAAACACATTTTAAAGAGTTAAAAGTCTTCAAGGCTGACAGCATCCACCCATCAAACAAACAAATCCTGGAGAGAACAGAAGTAACTCATTGGGAAAAGCTGAATAATTTGCTAATTGATAAGTCATATACTTCTTTTGCTCTGACTAGCTCAGTTTCTAGCTCCCTTTTCTTCCACATGTTATTAAGACACACATTTTCAACTAAGTATTTTTAGCCACTGTTAGGGAATACTGATCAAAGCCCTACTTGCCAAATACAAGATGTGTGGAACATGAAAGTTAAGACACAGACCCTATTCATGAGAAGTTTATAATCTAGTACAGGAGATAAGCCAGCATGCTTATCTGGCTAAGCAACCTTAATGAAACACAGAACATCTTAAGAGAGATAGTGGCCAAAGGGTATAAGACTTAACAAAGGAGATTCCTTCTAGCTGGTGTGGGAGGAGGAAATTTCCAAGCAGAGGCAGCATCTGCACTGGAACTTAACTGGAAGTATTCCTAGAAAAGTGGTCCAGCTGAACTGGAAAGTAAGGTGGGGTCTGCGTAGAACAATGAAGAATGAAAGGGGTGGACTGCTCACTGGGAACTATTATACTGAAAAGAGTCTGGTACGCCACTAGGCCATGCATGCCCAGTCACTCAGTCATATCTGACTCTTTGGGACCCCACAGACTGTAGCCCACCAGGCTCTTCTGTCCAGGGGGTTATCCAGGCAAGAATACTGGAGTGGGTTGCCATTTCCTCCTCCAGGGGATCTTCCCAATCCGCGTATCTTTCCAATCCAGGGATTGAACCCATCTCTTCTGCATTGGCAGGCGGATTCTTTACCATTCAGCTATGTGGGAAGCCTACACCACTCGGAAGAGATGCTATTTATCCCATCATTCATCAACAGTAAAGACTGCTGAAAGCATCTCACTAGCAGCACAGTGTGATCATTACTATTCTGGAAGAAGATTTATCCAACAATAGCATGACAGACAGACAGACGGACTGAAGTGTGAAAAGACAGAAGTGAAGACATCAATGAGGAAGCTACTATAACAATCTGGGTAAAAAGGCTACAGGTAATAAGCCTGGAGAAAAAAGAANTTTATCCAACAATAGCATGACAGACAGACAGACGGACTGAAGTGTGAAAAGACAGAAGTGAAGACATCAATTAGGAAGCTACTATAACAATCTGGGTAAAAAGGCTACAGGTAATAAGCCTGGAGAAAAAAGAACAAGATGCAACATGGAGGTAAAAATCCAGGGGACAAGAATGATAACATGTGTAACAAAGGGAAAGAGTCAAAGATGACACAAAAGCCCCGAAATTCTGAGCATGGGAAAACAGTAGCACTCTCAACAGACATGGGAGTGAACAAGTTGGTGGGAATATACAGTAAGCTCAGTTTGAGAAAACAGTTGATCATCTGGTGTCTAGGCAATTAGAAACATTCAGAAAATAGGTTGAAACTGTAGTGATCAGATCTGAGAGTCATCAACAGAGAAGTGACCAAAAAAGGTAAAAGAAAGTGGCCAAGGCAAGCATCTTGGGATGCTTATTGTGGAAGAAGATGCTTACTGTGGGATGGCTATTGTGGGATGGCTATTGAAGGAACAACATCAACAGGGGTGCTGTGATTGCTCTATATTCTCAATGGCAAGAGAAGTCAGCATTCAGAGAGGTTTAAATATTCTAAGAAACCACACTACTTCCTTTAGAGCACAGTAAAGCCAAGTGTCAAGATTGCCNCTTGTTTATTCCTGTAGCATAAAATTCCATACTTCGGGATTTGACATGCCTCCTACTGGTTATGGAAGCACTTTCCCTGCAAAAAGTTATTGAGATGCTTGAAGAAGTGGTAATCAGTTTGCGAAAAGTCAGGTGAATACGGTGGATGAGGCAAAGCTTTGTAGCCCAATTTGTTCAACTTTTGAAGTGCTGGCTGTGCGATGTGTGGTGGAGCGTCGTCATGGAGATTAGGCCCTTTCTGATGACCAAAGCCAGCTGCAGGCATTGCAGTTTTCATTGAATCCAACTGATTTGCTTCAGAAGATGATCATACTTCTTGGATGTAATGGTTTCACCAGGATTCAGGAAGCTGCAGTGGATCAGACTGGCAGCAGACCACCAAACAGTAACCTGACCTATTCTGGTGCAAGTACGGCTTTGGGAAGTGCTTTGGAGCTTCCTCTCGGTCCAACCACCAAGTTGGTATTCACCAGTTGTGGTATAAAATCCACTTTCCCTCGCATGTCACAATACGATCAAGAAATTGTTTGTTTGCTATTGTACAGAATAAGAAAAGACAAGACTTCAAAAGAACCATTTTTTCGATTTCTTGTCGGCTCATGAGGCACCCACTTGTCCAGTTTTTTCACCTTCCCAATTTCAAATGACCACAGAACGGTCGACACTGAGTTCTTCACCAACTCAAGAGGATCAGCTTCCATGATGGCTCTCAGTTGGTTGTTGAAAACTTCCTACGGTGGCCACACTTGTCTTCAAGGCTCTTGTCTCCTTTACAAAACTTCTTGAACCTCCACTACACTGTACGTCTGTTAGCAGTTCCTGGGCCAAACGCGTTATGTTGCAAGTTGTCTCTTCTGCTTTATGACCCATTTTGAACCCTAATTTTAAAAATTGCTCAAATTTGCTTTTTGTCTAGTGTCATTGCTATAGCCTAAAATAAATATAAACAGCAAGTAATAAGTCATCAGCAAAAAAACAAAGCCATGAAGGCACGTTAAAATGATATTTAACATTACCGCATTTATTTCGGAAAGTATTCCAAGATCAAATGGCAAAGTTCAACAACACAAACCGAAATTATTTTTGTATCAACCACAGATGACCCTACCCTTATGGCAGAAAGTGAAGAGGAGCTAAAAAGCCTCTTGATGAAAGTGAAAGAGAGTGAAAAAGTTGGCTTAAAGCTCAACGTTCAGAAAACGAAGATCATGGCATCCGGTCCCATCACTTCATGGGAAATAGATGGGGAAACAGTGTCACACTTTATTTTGAGGGGCTCCAAAATCACTGCAGATGGTGATTGCAGCTATGAAATTAAAAGACATTTACTCCTTGGAAGGAAAATTATGACCAACCTAGATAGTATATTCAAAAGCAGAGACAGTACTTCTCCAACAAAGGTCCATCTAGTCAAGGCTATGGTTTATCCAGTGGTCATGTACGGATATGAGAGTTGGACTATGAAGAAAGCTGAGCGCCGAAGAATTGATGCGTTTGAACTGTGGCGTTGGGGAAGACTCTTGAGAGTCGCTTGGACTGCAAGGAGATCCAACCAGTCCATCCTGAAGGAGATCAGCCCTGGGATTTCTTTGGAAGGAATGATACTGAAGCTGAAACTCCAGTACTTTGGCCACCTCATGTGAAGAGTTGACTCATTGGAAAAGACTCTGATGCTGGGAGGAATTGGGGGCAGGAGGAGAAGGGGATGACAGAGGATGAGATGGCTGGATGGCATCACCAACTCGATGGACGTGAGTTTGAGTGAACTCCAGGAAGTGGTGATGGACAGGGAGGCCTGGTGTGCTGTGATTCATGGGGTCGCAAAGAGTCGGACATGACTGAGTGACTGAACTGAACTGAACTGAACACACTGATGTTTGAGATCTAAATCATGCATTCTCAATCAGGGGAAAACTTATTCTTATATTACTTTATTCATCTATTTATCTGAGCTACTCTGGTGGCTCAGATGGTAAAGAATCCATATGTAATGCACGAGACCCAGGTCACCCCTGGGTCAGGAAGATCTTCTGGAAAAGGGAAGGTTACTCTCTTTAGTATTCTTGCCTGGAGAATTCCATGGACACAGGAACCTGGAAGGTTCGGTTACAATCCGTGGAGTTGAAAGAGTTGGACACGACTGTGTGACTAACACACAGATCATAGGTCAGGTCACACGTTTACTTATTTATTTTTGATATTACAGTTATCTGTGGTCTTTGGAAACTCAACTCTATTCAACAAAATCTTAATCCTTAGGATTTAATGGCAGGCTTGTGGGGGTAGACAATGGTTAGGACAAAATGTCTAAAAAGCTTCTTAGGCCCTGATGGTGAAAAAAAAAGGTTGAGAAACAGCCCTGCTACTGCTGCTGCTAAGTCGCTTCAGTCGTGTCCGACTCTGTGCGACCCCATAGATGGCAGCCCACCAGGCTTCGCTGTCCCTGGGATTGTCCAGGCAAGAACACTGGAGTGGGTTGCCATTTCCTTCTCCAATGCATGAAAGTGAAAAGTGAAAGTGAAGTCGCTCAGTCGTGTCCGACTCTTCGCGACCCCAGGGACTGCAGCCCACCAGGCTCCTCCATCCATGGGATTTTCTAGGCAAGAGTACTGGAGTGGGGTGCCATCGCCTTCTCCGAGAAACAGCCCAACCCAAGATAAATCCAACTCTATCAATTACAAGAACACAAATACTAGGAAATTCTTATAACCACATAGCTGGCTTCTGTTTCATGCTCATCCATTTCCACTGCCCCACTGGTTCTGGGGTACCTCCAAGGTTGACCCAATTTGACCCCTCAGGAAATTAAAAAAAAAAAAAAAATCAGAAGAATCCGTTTAGGTCATTTGTGAATGCCCCAGAAGATGTATCTAACCACAAAGGAGACAGTAGCATGGCAAATGGCTTTAAATTCTGTTGGGGCTCTAATACATCCAAGTTTGGGGTCTAAACCGTGCATTTTCAATAGAGGAAAAGTTTATTTTTATATTACTTATTTTATTCTATTTATTTGAGCTATCCTGGTGGCTCAGATGGTACAGAATCCACCTGTAATGCAGAATATATTATTCTGTGTTGAACAATGACACTGTATTGAATAACTGAATCATAACAGAATATGAAATTGTTGACAAGAAATGTGGGGAGGAGGAGAGAAAGACAAAGGAGAAACAGTTGGGGCTCCAGTATCTGTTCAAAAAACATAAGAACATTAAATTTAAAAAAATTTGCTAGCCCTGACCCACATTCCACAAGCTCCACACATGTGTATTAAAAGAAAAACATACTTCAGGTATATGAGGTAGCAATAGCTAGCTGCAATTTAGAGGTAATTTCAGTTGTGTTAATCTTGATTCTGAAAAACCAATATTATACCAATGCAACCATATGTCCTTGATTTTTCACAATAATCTAAACTTCATGTAATTGTATTCTTCCCCTCTTCACCCCCAAAACAGTGATTCTTTAAATACAAAACTATGATCTCATCTAAGAGTTTCCACACAAATCAATACCAGAAAATCCATTGTTAGACCTTAATACTTGGGAGGCAGGGGAGACTTGGAAAAGCATATCACTCTAGTCATATTTAAAAGCAACTTACTTGAAACTTTAGGAGTCTATCTGCTTAAGAAAGGTTAAAAAATTAATGAATTAATTTCTTTTTACCAATCCATATTTATTTTAGAGCTTCTTAATTCTTCAGTACTTATAATTGTCTCTGTAGGCTTCTCCACAGAGTTTTTCTTTCTAAACTTTTCACTTTGTATTGAAATGTAGGAAATTAATAATGTGATAGTTTCAGGTGAACAGTGAAGGGACTCAGCCATTTGTATACATGTACCCTTTCTTCCCCAAACTAGGCGAGAAGGCTGCCTCATAACACTGAGATCCCTGTTGGTTATCCATGTTAAATACAGTAGTCTGTACATTTCTATTCCAAACTCCCTAACTATCCCTGCCCCTCATTCTTCCTCCCTGGTAACCATACTTCATTCCCTAAGTCTGCCTCACACAGTTTTTTTGATGAACAGAAATATCTTACACTTCAGACCATATCACAACTCTTTTGTACTTCATCAACTACAAGCTGAGGTGTCTGAGGGACTAATGCTTTGTAGCTGACCCAACTGGACATGCTACCAAGCTACATGTAGATGAAGCATAAGAATAAACACAAAATAAATCAGAGGATCACAACTCTAAAAGCAAGAACATGAGGTGATGGTCATTTCTGAAAGTTAAGAGCAAAGGACAGAGTCGGTTATTTTAGAAAAGTGACATCTATGAGAGCAAAGAACCTGGGCCCCAGGAAGCAAATTCTTCACTCTGGGAGGTGAGGGTTGATCTTTTATGTTCTCATGGACCTCCTCAAGCTGGTGCCATGCAAGGCCATACAGAAGTGCAGCTCCTTCTGGAATGTTCTACGAGAGGTGAGGGAGGAAGTATTCCAAACAAAATGCTAGAGGGGGCTGCAATCTAGACAACAGTCATCTTGCACAAGTGCCCTTGAACACTAACAAAAAACATTCAAAGGCCTTCACCTCCTCCATCCTCACCTTTCTTTCTCTTTCTCAGAGAAAGAGTATTTCAGAAAAAAAAACAAAGAAAATGAAACTTGTAAATGGGCATGATTCAAAGCCCACAGTCCACTTGAAAACTCCTGAACACACGTTCCACAGTAAGGAGAGATGAACGATAAGGAAGGTACCGAAGGAGCGGACACTTGAGGAAGCTCAACACCACGAGCAGCTGCTGGGGAGAATAGGAGGGGGACCACACACATCTCCCACGGCCTCTTCAATTTTCTTTTTCAATCTTGTGTTCTCGGTTTTGTATTTGCTTTTTGCTCCTTTTTACAGAAGCTGGGAGGAACAGAGCCTGGCCTCCAGAGTAGGGACATAAGTAACCTGACCTCTTAAAGTCTGCTATCAACCACTGAGTCCAGAGCGCTCATTCTGAGACTTAACTACTTACTGAGCATTCAGAAAGCTCCCCTTTGTATATGACACTGTAACTAAATTAACAGTTATGGTAACAGTAATGAAGATGCCTTGCATCCAGTGTTTTATACCTTAAAGTGCTTAATAACTTTAATGGATTGAAGCATCTCTATGAGATCAAAGGCAGACATAATCATTTCCAGTCAACATGTTAGAAAATCAAGGAAGAAAGGTTAAGTAACTTGACCAAGCCTCACTCATCAATACTGTGTCCTGATAACAGTCAAGGGGCTGCTGGATGGCTGCTCAGTGAAGTCTAACCCAAAATAACTCTCTGGTTTGGGGGTAATGGGCTTCCCTGGTGGCTCAGGCAGTCAAGAATCTGCCTGCAATGCAGGAGACCAGGGTTCAGTTCCTGGGTCAGGAAGATCCCCCTAGAGAAGGGAATGGCATCTTGCCTGGAGAATCCCATGGACAGAGGAGCCTGGCAGGCTACAGTCCATGGGGTCACAAAGAGTTGGACATGACAGGGTGACTAACACTTTGGGGGTTATAGTGACACTGGTTTGAGGGAAGAAATCTATTTGAAATTGGTATCGATGGAATCCAAATGGCTCCAAAGAATCTGTCAGAAATCATATAAAAAAATGATTTCCTCTGAACTTTTAAGATCCAACCCCCACTCCCCGGGCAAATACTACAATGCAAAGTTGCCTTGAAATAAGGATGATATTATGTGACGTTAGAGAATAAACAAAACATACAGGATGAAAAGGAAAGGAAAGAGACCCTATTAACAGGGTCTTCTCCATGGTGGCTGAGAAGGGGAGAAAACTACAGAGCCTGTTATTTCCAGATGATAAAATCGCACCTTCCTACATCCTATTAAATCTGTGAAAGATGAACACAACATATCCAGCTAAAGAATGATCAAGTATTGTGTCACAACATTGTTAACCATTACAAGGCCCAAAGTTTGAGAGCACAGAGCTCTCCATGCATTTGGCCATGCTCAAGCTCATGTATGTCATACCCTCCTGCCTTAAAACAGTAACTCCCCACTGGAAGACTGTCCCGAGGGGAAAAAAATAACCTCATCCTAACATGAAATCTCTTTAGTACTTATTTATTTGGGTTACCAAGTATGTGATCAGAATTAAACTAAGAGCTGGGATTGGTCCCTAATAAAAGTTAACCTTGCTCTCTTTCCCACCCACATGAAAGTAATTCTATTTAGAAATCTTTCATTCTTTGGCCCCAACCCATTCTTTGGGGTGTGTAGCTCACTCACTGCCAGTAATTACTTCCATACAATACCCTGTTTTAAAATGTGTTTGCATACTTATGATGATGCACTACATTTATATTACATTTAAAACTCCAAATGGGCTTACAGATGTCATTTTTCTGTACTAAGAAACAGACTATGCATGGTGTCCCAGAATAACAATCAGAAAAAAGTGACCTAAATTTCACCTCCCTCCCTCTCCCTCTAAATTTTTGGCCTCCTGAACTTTTTCTTTAATTAATTGGAAGCACAAACTCATTGATCTAGGAGGAAGCTCAACCTAAAATCTGTGATTAGGCCATGAGTATACTCCTGCCATGCATCCAAATTAATATCACCTAGGTCAGTATGCAATAAATTCTGTTGGCTAATAACCATTGCACTTAGGGCAATTTCATAAACTCCTTTATAAGACTCACCCTTAATATAACAAAAATAGAAAACTTCTATAATAATTGTGGCTTGGATTTCCTTCCTTAAATGACTAAATTTTTTTTTTTTCATCTTATTTATTTGGCTGCACCAGGTCTTAGTTGAAACACATCATCTTTTTACCTTCTGGCATGCGGGATTTTTGGTTGTGGCATGCACACTCTTAGTGGTAGCATGTGGGATCTAGTTCCCTGACGGAAGATCAAACCTGACCCCCTGCACTGGGAGCACTGAGTCTTGGCCACTGGACCACTGAGGAAGTTCCACCAACAGGACATGTTTAACCCATCTATGTTATTACTGTAGAAGTATACAAGTTGGTGATTTCATTTACCTGTATATACTTAAAATTACTTTCCATAATGAAAAAAAAAATTATCTTTCTGCTTTAAAGACACAACAGTAAATAACATTTGGCATCTAAATCTGCTGTTTGATTGGTTCTTCACGGCTCAGAGATTTCAGAAATAGGTTAATTTTCACTGTCCCCTTTCACAAATAAGCTTATGGTCAATAAAGGAACTCCTTGAACTCAAAAAGACAAAAACAAAAAAAACTAAGAATTAACTTTTGCATTATACAAGTTCTACTATATATATTTACTCCAGTTATAGTCTACATTCAGACCCATTTGAGAGATTTTTGTCCCTTATATGAGGAACACAATATGTATATATACACACACCAAAAAAACATAGTAAACAAATAGATCTTATGAGATAAAAACTTTAAGGAAGATTTCTAGTATTATGATGTGATTGTATAAATTAAAACTGTGACTGGATTTGATTCTGAAAATGGGCCCTATAAGGCAACAATTTTCTTAAAGTACACATGAAATTTCAGATCTACTCTTCAGCAGCAAAAACTCACCCCGGAACAAAGAATAAAAGCTAAATTTTGCTTTTAAAAATATGCAAAAATATAATATCCAACATTAAACTACTATCAAGTTATTACTAATATTTTAGTTAAAAAAATAAAACTAGTGCCTTTCAAAAAAATTACTGACTTAAGAAAAACTCAAATATGCTCAGGTATTGAAATGCAAAGAGTCCCAGAATCACCACCTGGCCCCTTCCAAAACTTAATATTTAAACAAACACCAAAATTCTCCCGGTAAAATTAACAGGTTTTTTTCCCATGGGCTATAATCATTCGTGGACAACGCCTTAATTAAAGCTGGGCAATGAAACCATGGATTAAGCTGAGTTTGTCAAGTCAAAAAACTTAGCACAACAGAGCACCCTCATAATTTCTTAATGTGTCCTATTAGGTCGATACATTAGCAGAGACGTAAACGATATCACTTTTCAACCTTAACTGTGAATTTTTTCACCTTCAGTGCTTTCTGTCCCAAATTTAATGTTCTTTTAATGCAGTTTCTCCTGTGCAATGTATCATATTTATCTCTGTAGTCATCCATCACTATTTTCTTTAATTGAAGCTAATTTCTTTCAACTTGGGGGAAGGTGCGAGGAATGAGGGGAACCCTACCTCTGCAGCTCTGGGCACGAAGGGCATTCACAGCTGCTGATTTTGTANGTCAGTTCTTCGCATCTGGTGGCCAAAGTATTGGAGTTTCAGCTTCAGCATCAGTCCTTCCAATGAATATGAAGAACTGATATTCTTTAGGATGGACTCGTTGGATCTCCTTGCAGTTCAAGGGACTCTCAAGAGTCTTCTCAAACACCACAGTTCAAAAACATCAATTGTTTGGTGCTCAGCTTTCTAATAGTCCAACTCTCACATCCATATGTGACTGCTGGAAAAACCATAGCTTTGACTAGACAGACCTTTGTTGGCAAAGTAATGTCTCTGGTTTTTAATATGCTATCTAAGTTGGTCATAGCTTTTCTTCCAAGTAGCAAGCATCTTTTAATTTTATGGCTGTAGTCACCATCTGCAGTGATTTTGGAGCCCAAGAATATAAAGTCTGTTACTGTTTCCATTGTTTCCCCATATATTTTCCATGANTATCTAAGTTGGTCATAGCTTTTCTTCCAAGTAGCAAGCATCTTTTAATTTTATGGCTGTAGTCACCATCTGCAGTGATTTTGGAGCCCAAGAATATAAAGTCTGTTACTGTTTCCATTGTTTCCCCATATATTTTCCATGATGTGATAGGTCCAGATGCCATGATCTTTGTCTTTTGAATGTTGAGTTTTAAGCCAAATTTTTCACTCTTCTCTTTCATTTTCATCAAGAGACTCTTTAGTTCCTCTTTGCCTTCTGCCGTAAGGGTTATGTCATCTGCATATCTGAGGTTATTGCATTTTATCATAGGATATAATTTATATAATATATGAAAAATCACAAGCAGTACAAGAGATAAAATAATTTAAAGTGGTAATACCACATGTCAGAATAAAAACTATTTCTTGTGGGCCTTAATAACGTTCCTAGTATGAGCAATTAGAAAGACACAGAATCAGACCTGTCTACCATGTTTGAGACCAGATATTTAAAGCAATCTTATGTAATCTTTTATTTCATTGTATTCAGTGACATAATTAGAAGGCAAACAACTTGTTTTAAAAAATTATAAGTAGATGCATTTTGTATCCAGAAGTCTTGACAGCTATTACTGCAGCTTGCCTGTGATTTTTCCTTTCAGTTTCTAATTTGTTGTACAATCTCCATCTTTGATTTAGGTTTGTAAACAGCATATCTGTCTTTCATCTTGAATCCTCAATGCCTAATCCAGTACTCTGTGAAAGCAGGTGATCAATAAATGCTTCTTGAATAAGTGAATGAAACTTAAGGCATTCCTATAAGTAAGATATGTGAGTGGTTGAGTGCCATAAATTTCATTTGAACTAGCTGAGGTAAAATGAACAGCTAAATATAAGCTAGGTTAACTAAGGAAGAGGATCATAGCTTCACTCATGCTCAGCTCTCTTGCTATACATTTCAGAGTAAGAGGATGAAATGGCAAGGGATGAGTGGCAAGAATGACATAGAACAGTTACTCTGCATTTAGTCAAATGTTTTCTATTGCAGATATTAGCGGTTGTCATTCCTTCCTTGTTTCAATTTCCTGACTGTAATAAGGCTACAAAATGTGCAATTTTGTCATTCAGATAAAGCCGAGTTTCTCTATTCATATAATCACAACCCAAGTTATCATGAATTAATTCATATGCCATTCAAAAATATGATGTTCACATTTATGAAAGAATTAATATGTGCAGTTACTTTGCCTTTAACAAATTATTATTAGGCAGGGTATGAAATGCATTGGGAAGAAATACTTAACAGATGATGCTGTGACAATGTGCTATTAAGCATGTTACTGTAATGTCAATATTATTAAACCTATGTACCCAGCTAATCCATGAATATAAATTACTTTTGTATCAGCCACACTTTATTATTTATTAGGATCAGTGTAATAGCTATGACTATTCCATGGAGGCAGACTAAGGGCATGTCTCCATCAAAACTGGAGCCTAGAGAACCGTTGCATCCAGATCTTATCTAACAGTGCATCCCTTAGGCACTATTTCTCCAGACTCTTTTGTTGAATCAGATGTGACTAAAAGATGTGATTGTTTTTCAGTGCCAATCAAGATAGTCATGATAACTATTCCCATAATTTGTTAAGTCATACCAGCTACCTGGTACTGTAGCCAAGTATTTCCATATATTGCTGTAAATTATCTCCCAGTTTCTGTAAGGTATTATCCCCAAATGCAGGAGGAAAAACTATGACACAGAGAGTAGAAAGTACCCTTTCTAAAGAGACATAGCTTCAGTGCAAAGTCTTGGGTCCAAACTCAATTGTCTTTGTTACTGATCGCAGAGTTTTACATAGGACTGAGATATGGAATGAGCCATGGACATATGGAATAATTGGAAAATTTGGAAAATCTGGAATAACTCATTTGAGTTCACTGCCAGCTGATGATACTGTTTTTCCCCCCATAGCTTCTCTTTTTGCAAAACGGAGATGGCACTTTATTATAAAAATCGTTGTGTGCCATAAGTGTAAAATTATTTTAAAAGGTTTCCCACAAAATCACTGCTATTTCTAAAGTACAATTGGACATTTGGTTTTATTATCCCCATTAGAAAAGTCTAGTGTAATGCACAAGAGAGATTATGTCCTTACTTTCAGCCCTTCTTCTACCCAGTCTAATGTATAGTTTTGAGATTTCAGGATCATTCTTCGTATAGGCTGTCTTCTATTTCCCAGTATTAGTTTTATCAGTAATTTCCCTCGCTTTTAAGTCTTTTGGATAATTAAATAAATATGTATATGTGTTCACATAAAACTTTCCTCTTGTTTTCATGCCCCTCAAATTCTGAAGGAAGGTAGAGAACATGGGGTTAGAGGAGAGAGAGCATTTGTTGAGATGAGGGAGAAAAGGCCTCAGGGTCTGTGGCTCCATTTGTCTTCTGTATTCTGCTAAATACAAACAACAGACATTGCAACTCACACTGATCTTGCCTCAGAAATATGCCTAGAGCCTGTTATACAGAGTGAAGTAGGTCAGAAACAGAAAAACAAATATCATATATTAACACGTATCTATGGAATCTAGAAAAAGGTTGCTGATGAACTTGTTTGCAGGGCAGGAATAGAGACACAGACATAGGGAACAGATTTGTGGATGCAGCAGGGGAAGAAAAGGGTGAAAGGAATCAAGAGAGTAGTATTGAAACATATATATTATCGTATGTAAAATAGACAGCTATGGGAAGTTGCTCTATAACACAGGGAGCTCAGCCTGGTGCTCTGTGACAGCCTAGAGGGGTGGGATCTGGTGGGGGATAGGAGGGAGGATCAAGAGGGAAGGGACATATGTATATTTACAGCTGATTCATATTGTTGTATGGCAGAAACCAAGACAATACTGTAAAACAATTATCCTCCAATTAGAAATAGATTTTAAAAAATACACCATCTAGGGAAATCTACTCACTGCTCTGCAGTGACCTAAATGGGAAGGAAATCTAAAAAAGAGGGGATATATATGTATATATAAGTGACTTGCTTTACTATACAGTTGAAACTAACACAACACTGTAAAGCAACTATAGTCCAAAAAAATTTTTTTTTAATGCCATCTTCTTGACAGTACTCCATCTAACACTCATTAGCAGTTACACATATCCCAAACACCAGCAGAGTCCTTTAATATTTAGATTCATTTTTATAGCTCCCAAGAACAAGATGCAAGCACAAGTTTCTTGGAAAGGATGTTAAGTCAACAGTTGGGCATTTCTGTCTGTCTTCTTTCTCATGGAAATCTGTGTTTTTCTCATGATTCTGCTCAAAAAGGAAACTGGTGAATGAACTTGTGACACTATGCCATAGACAACTAAAATCGACTGTATGCTCTTTCCCTGTCTCCTCCTTCCATTTCAATTTATTTTTATTTTTGTAGCCCAGCTCTTTACTTATTTGAAGGTAAAAACCAGAGGATAGAACCTATGTCTTGATCTGGGAAGGTCCGTAAAAGCGTCATACAGGAGGTGACAATTAGAACTGAATTTTTCATTTGAAGGTGTGTGTTTGCTTTCTCAATAGGATGAACAGATGAGCAAGTACCTCAGGCTGTGCTTTTGGAGTGATGCAAAAGGAGAATCTCCTTTGCTTAATTCTAATTAACCACATTGTTTTTTGTTGTTGTTTAATCTCTAAGTCGAGTCTGACTCTTTTCTGACTCTGTGGACTGTAGCCCACCACTCTTCTGTCCAGGGGATTTCCTAATTAAGAATACAGGAGTAGGTTGCCATTTCCTTCTCCAGGGAATCTTCCTGATCCAAGGATCAAACCTATATCTCTAGCATTGATAGGCATGCTCTGTACCACTGAGCCACCAGGGAAGCCCCAGTTAAGCAGATTATGGTTGCATAATCAGTTCAGTTCAGTGCAGTCACTAAGTCATGTCTGACTCTTTGTGACCTCATGAATCTCAGGCCTCCCTGTCCATCACCATCTCCCAGAGTTCACTCAAACTCACGTCCATCGAGTCAGTGATGCCACACAGCCATCTCATTCTCTGTCGTCCTCTTTTATTTTCCTGACCCCAATCCCTCCCAGCAGCAGAGTCTTTGCCAATGAATCAAATCTTCACATGAAGTGGCCAAAGTACTGGAGTGTCAGCTTTAGCATCATTCCTTCCAAAGAAAACCCAGGGCTGATCTCCTTCAGAATGGACTGGTTGGATCNTCTGGGCACGAAGGGCATTCACAGCTGCTGATTTTGTAATCATGAAGCCTGATTTTGAGGATGCTGAAATTCCTCAAATCCACCTTACTGCCCTCCATGCTGGACCTTAATCAACAATCTACTGAGATGGGAACCCAGTTCCCACCCAGTCCCACTTAACGAAAAATTTCTATCTAAAATCCCTCCAGCTGCAACCTAAGTCCTTTTGTTTGTTTTCACTCAAATGGCTAACAGCTGGTACCACCTTCCAGGTAAAATTATTTCATGTGTTTGAGAACAGGGATTAACTCTTACCTTGGTCTTTTATTTCTCCAAGCCACAAAAACCAGATTTCTCAAATCCTTTATATCTGTTCTACTTTTACCTCTGGGCTCAAGAGTCCTACTGGTGTTTGAAGTAATCAAGTGGCCAGAAAANAGGGATTAACTCTTACCTTGGTCTTTTATTTCTCCAAGCCACAAAAACCAGATTTCTCAAATCCTTTATATCTGTTCTACTTTTACCTCTGGGCTCAAGAGTCCTACTGGTGTTTGAAGTAATCAAGTGGCCAGAAAAAACTGATGATACATTATAAAGGCTAGGGATAGGATTACTTTTCTGTTCACTTTAGAGCTCAGAGGAGGGACCTTTGGATGGGCTCTGGCAGAAGGCTGGCTGTGTCCTCCCGCAAAAACAGCTTCACAATCCCGCTTCTAGAGTGGATCAGAGGACGGATGGAGACTCCTTCAGTGTAAATGCAGAGCCTGACAATTTTAAAAGTCACCTTTAAAAAGAGACAAAAAGCTGAGCAAAGGGATTTATCTTCAGGTGCTAATAGTATTTGGCTACCTTGTATTTGAAGCTTACCNGTGGATCAGAGGACGGATGGAGACTCCTTCAGTGTAAATGCAGAGCCTGACAATTTTAAAAGTCACCTTTAAAAAGAGACAAAAAGCTGAGCAAAGGGATTTATCTTCAGGTGCTAATAGTATTTGGCTACCCTGTATTTGAAGCTTACCCCTTGGAAGGAAAGTTATGACCAACCTAGACAGCATATTAAAAAGCTGAGACATTACTTTGCCAACAAAGGTCTGTCTAGTCAAGGCTATGGTTTACCAGTGGTCATGTATGGGTGTGAGAATTGCACTATAAAGAAAGCTGAGCATCGAAGAACTGATGCTTTTGAACTGTGGTGTTGGAGAAGACTTTTGTGAGTCCCTTGGACTGCAAGGATATCCAACCAGTCCATCCTAAAGGAGATCTGTCCTGGGTGTTCATTGGAAGGACTAATGCTGAAGCTGAAACTCCAATACTTTGGCCACCTGATGTGAAGAGCTGACTCATTTGAAAAGACCCTGATGCTGGGAAAGATTGAGGGCAGGAGGAGAAGCGGACGACAGAGGATGAGATGATTGGATGGCATCAGCGACTCAATGCACATGGGTTTGGGTGAATTCCGGGAGTTGATGATGGACAGCGAGGCCTGGCGTGCTGTGGTTTATGGGGTCACAAAGTGTCAGACAAGACTGAGCGACTGAACTGAATTGAACTGAGCCTTGCATTTCTATCGCACAGTTTACCTATGCATCTCTTCATAATATGCACCTTATTCCTGGAGAAGTCTGGGATGGTCTGTGAGTGAAGAGGATAGAGGGAAACCACTGCCAAACTTAGCCCAAAATGCAGGCAGGTGGGTTCTCTCCATATTACAAGGCAGAAGTAACTATTTGATTTAATCTCAAGCATCCATTAGCTGCCTGACACTCAACGGGCATTTAATGAACATTCACTGAACTGAAAATTGGAGGCGGGGAAGTGGAGATCTTCTTGGTTGGGGCAGTCCTCAGTGAGGAGAGGGCTAGGCTATGCACAAAGTAAGAACATGATGGGCTCCAGAAGAAAGTGAAAGTCGCTCATGGTTGTCCAATTCTTTTCCATCCCATGTACTGTACAGTCCTTGGAATTCTCCAGGCCAGAATACTGGAGTGGGTAGCCATTCCCTTCTCCAGCGGATCTTCCCAGCCCAGGTCTCCTGCATTGCACGTGGACTCTTTACTGTCTGAAACACCAGGGAAGCCCAAGAATACTGGAGTGGGTAGCCTATCCCTTCTCCAGGGAATCTTCCCGACCCAGGAATTGAACCAGCATCTCCTGAATTGTAAGCGGATTCTTTACCAGCTGAGCTACCAATGAAATAACCCTGGGCTCTAAGGATGGTCCATCAAAAGGACAGGGGAGAAGATCCCAATCAGGCTAACAAAGTGGGCCAGAGAGAAGTAGAGCTGAGCCCTCTGGGAGATCAATGCTGAGGGCAGGGACAACTGCGGAGTAATGACTGCAGAGTAGTCAGCCACCAGAGTTGAGGGAGATGACAGGCCAAAGGAGCCCAGTGGAGGGACCACGAGAGCATCGTGTGCTCTGCCAAGGAGGTCAGAGTGTATATGGTGCACACCCTAAGTTTGCAGTGTTCTATTTTTTAATTTTATTATTCATCTTTTCAAACATATACAAATGCAAATAGTGTAACAAGCCCCCGTGAACCACACCACCAACTTCGACACTGAGCAGTGCTGGGTCAGTCTTGTTTCACCTGCCCTCGCCTAATCCCCTTAACCTCCCTCCTCTGCTGGATAATTTTAAAGTAAATCCCAGACACGGTATCATTTCACCAGCAAAGGCTTTTAAGACCTGCCACGGGCAGATTTGTGTTTTGGCAGGATTACTCATTTAGGGCAGGAGGCGAAAAGATCAGTTATGTGATTTTAGCAAGGAAATCAGAGCTCACACCCAGAGGTGACAGGGAAGGTGTAGAAGAGATGAGAAATCCCAGGGAATCTTCTCCTGACGAAGTCATCCTACGCAAGACAGGGGAGGGCTGGGGGAAGTAGAGGGAACTCAGGCTCTAGTTTGATGAAAACAATGGAGACATTAAGAATTAGAGAGGGATGGACTAGTTAGGGATTATCAGATACACAGAGGAGCCTGGTCACAAAGAGTCGGACACAACCGTGACTTAGCATGCATGCATGCATTTTTAATATTAGAGAACAGATTAACATCAAGGTCCTACTGTACAGCACAGGAACTATATTCAGTATCCTGTGATAAGCCAGAATGGAAAAGAACACAAAAAAGAATGCATATATATATAGTATGTATCCATAACTGAATCAGTTTGCTATACGGCAGAACCTAACACAATATTGTAAATCAACTATGCTTCAATAAAATAAAAAATTTTAAACAATCAGAGAAAAGGAGGAAATGCAGAGTTGGGAAGATATGTTTACTCTTTGGTTGAATTGGTCTATTGAACATGTGGGTAGAATAAAACAAACATTAGAGCTGAAAGCACTGTTACAGAAGAAGATGAGGGGAAAAATCCATCTTAATTCACTATTTGAAAACAAACTTGTGCCTGGGATAGATATTAGAGATACAAAGTCCTTCCTCCAAGGGAACTTTCAGTCTAGTTGGAGAAAACGTACTGTCCACACAGCAAAGATAAATGTAAAATCGGGATTCATGTTTTAAAAGAACATCACAAGAGGAGTGTGACTTGAAGTAGTGAAGACTGAGCTAGGATTTGAAGGAGGGGTTGACCTAGGGTTTGAAAACTTAGAGAACGGTGGCAAGCAGAACACCAAGAAATGCCTGCTGGACGTCCCTGGCAGCCCAGTAGTTAAGAGTCCACTTTACAATGCAGGGAACTCAGGTTTGATCCCTGGTCAGGGAATTAAGATCCTACATGCCACAGGGCAGTGAAGATCTCTCAGGCAGCAACTATGACCCAGTGCAGCCAAATGAACAAATATTAAAAAATAGGAATGGAAGCATAGGGAGACAGTGGAAGTGAGGAGAGAAGTGGGGGAGGCTGAGAGGAGGCAAACAGGAGACAAGAGACAGGAGGCAAACTCTCAGGTTTCTGAGTCTTCAGAAACCTGCAGTGGGGAACAACGCGAGAGAATTTAGGCAAAAAGTTTTGCATCCAAGTGATGCCAAGGAAAGCAAGGTTTCTTTGAGTATGACCCATAGGAAAAGTCCAATATCTGTTTAGATGGGTAGCTTTAACTTGAAGTCAGTTTAACATCTATGTATGGTTGCGACAGACAGCACATAACCAAGGAATTCTGTAAAGCGCTTCGGTGTCCTGACACGCCCACAGGCCTGCAGGCTTCGGGGGGCAGGGACCATGTCTGTCCATGTCCCTGCTGGACTCAAGGTTGTAGCACAGCACCTGGCTTAAAGAAGATGCCCGATAAATAGCATGTATGTGTGCTTCAACCAGGCTAAATAAGGGGACCACTCTCTCTCATCTCACTGACAGGGAAAGGGCCAACAGACTCACCTGGCTAGCAGGTGGCAGGGTCGGTGATAAACCCAAAGGACAGGAAGCGGTCACTATACAGGCCTGAGAGCCAAGGGAGAGAGGAGTGAAGCACGGCCACACAGCGTGGGACGTGACTTCAAATAATGGTAAAGGCGATGACCTTGAGAACAGGATCAGACTCAGATCTGAAAAAATCCAGCACTGTCCCTTCTTAGTGACATGGTTTCCTCATCTGCAAAAGGGAAAGAAGTAGCCGCCACGTCAGCAGCTTCATGNTTCAAATAATGGTAAAGGCGATGACCTTGAGAACAGGATCAGACTCAGATCTGAAAAAATCCAGCACTGTCCCTTCTTAGTGACACGGTTTCCTCATCTGCAAAAGGGAAAGAAGTAGCCGCCACGTCAGCAGCTTCATGTGAAGGCCAGATGATGATTCATACAAAGCATCTCACAGAATGCCTGCCTCATGACATGCATTTGGACACCAGGACCTTTCACTCCTGTCACGTGAAAAGAGCTTCCTGGACACAGAAGCTCGTTGTGATGCTGAGAAAATCCTGGTGCTAACGATGCTCTATCCTTAAAGCAAGATTTTTCAACACAAGCTACTTCTGAAATAAGAAATCTTCCAACAGACTGTGGAGGACAGAGTGCTTCTGGATATCTGAGGTCAACTCCTAGTATCTGCTATCCCACAAGCTCACTAAATACTGTTATATGGCACCCAAGGTTTAGGTCTAAAATGTGTGTTCATTTTCTTCCAGGAGACAGCTACCAGCATGGGCAGAATATGTGTCACAGTTGGCCTGCCTAGCGTATCCTGCATGAATAGTCAGCAAAAAAGGTAAGACGTTTACAGATTTTTAAAGGCCCACCAACAGCAGTACATGAACTATAATGACAAGACAAAGTCTCACTCCAAAGGACACTCAACTTGATAAAGGTGTCACTCTTCACAGTTAACACCTCTACCGTGTATATTTTTCTCATGAAAGGATATATTTAACACTTTCTTCAATTTTCCCTAGAAATGCATCTTTTGTTAAATGACAGATAAAACTTCAGCAAGAATTTTAACACTGAAGTTTATTATCCTCACCACCCCAGTCCTCTATGAGGAGGCAACATTTCGAAGGTGAAAATAATGCAGCCAGAATCATTTTAAGTTTAAGTGGTATCTCTGCCATTGTCTGTGGGGGAAGAGGAAGGCAGAAAGAAGGATGGGGACTAGAAATGGAAAAAAAAAGAATTTTTAAATCCCAGTTACACTATCTACCAGATATAAGTGAATAATAACTAATATGTTTGCAGCCTCGGCCTTAATCTTAAAACAAATGATAGTATTCAAATATAATATTTCGCACATGCAGACTGATAAGAGATTTTTCCCTTCTTTATTTCTTGAAGATTCTGTGAACGACACAATACAGAGCACAATGTATTTAATGAAAGGTTTCCAAGGCTGATTTCCCTACAGGTTATTTTCTTTCTTTTCTCTGGAACCCACACACGGGGTATACTGCAGGGACCAAGGGTGTATATAAAAATAAACTATGAGCCAGCATCAGAGCTGATACCCTTTCTCCTACAGGGGCAAGTGAATTATTAGATCTGTGTCATGAGTGTTTTTTTTTAATATGCCATTGTTCCCACTTGAGCACATTAAATTTTCCATATCCACTTTTAAACCAATATAACCTTTTTTTTCCATGTTCATAATGTTCATGCTGTACATTAACAGGCAGAAAATCCAATAGCTTAAGTCATCATATTGTAGTTATATGTAAAGCTGGGTGGATGAAAACCTTTTGCATTTTCCTTCTCTTTGAACAGATACTATGCTGGAGTTGGCTAAAACCCTAGGAACAAAAAAATTACCCCTCCTGGGAAACTGTGCTAATATTTTTTTTTCTTTTATGATTGATCACAAATCCATTTTGAACATTACCCATTTTTTTAAAGTTTATTATAACTCCAGTTCAACATCTTCCAGCCCAACAAATTGAAGGTGCTGGAATCTTTTGGTCTGGAAGATGTGTTTGCCAATTATTTTTGCACTAGTGCACATAAACAGGGAGAACTGGATCTTAGGTATGAGTTATACATTCCTGTACAAAATAATTGTATATTCTATGAAGACTGATTCTTTTTCTGGAGAAATATACAACAACACAAGGGAAATCTTGTACTAGCAGCATAACTGAAGTGGCAAGATACAATATTAGAAAAACAGCTACTTTCATTACTGTGATGCTGTGTGTCAGAATGTCTCTCCTTAATGAACCTGTTTGCAATAAGACTCTGGGTGCAAAGAGGCTATTTAGAGAGACTATTGTGTCTATAGTGAGTCCTTCAAATATCTTCCCACCATTAGACATGCCGCATTGACCAATTCTGTCCTGATTGCTGTTCTTTTTACTATCAAGGGAGATTCCTGCCCAGACAGACGGATGGCTCAGACACTGCAGTTCATAAAATGTTTACACTGTACACACACACACACACACACACACACACACACACAC
>SJYV01035104.1:309018-323621 GCA_006410875.1 Neotragus pygmaeus | reverse complement strand
AGGATTGGGAGCTTGTGTACACCTGTGGTGGATTTATGTCGATGTATGGCAAAGCCAATAGAGTATTGTAAAGTAAAATTTTAAAAATAAATTAATTAACTTTAAAAAAAAGAAGAAGAAAAGAAAAGACTCTGATGCTGGGAAAGACTGAAGGCGGAAGGAGAAGGGGACGACAGAGGATGAGATGGTTCAGTGGCATCACCATGGACATCACTCAATGGACATGAGTTTGAGCAGGTTCCAGGAGCTGGTGATGGACAGGGAGGCTTGGCATGCTGCAGTCCATGGGGTCACAAAGAGTCAGACATGAATGAGCAACTGAACTGAACTGAACTGACATTGTGAACCTGTTGAAAAAACACTTTGAGGATTTGCCTGCACATTCAGGAGGTGAAGGGACAGGAGAAATTTAGCAGCAATCACTTTTGTTCCTGCAAGTGACCCAAGACTGTACAAGATTCAAGGAAACTATAGCCCACAGAATCCAGGTCTAGGACTCTGGATGCCTTGCCTACTGGTCTCACTCACACCAGGCTATAGCTCTGTATCCAGTAATCCTTCTGTATTTTGCCAACAAGGGGTTTTGTTTCCTTTCGAAACAACAGACAGTTCTACTAAAACGTGCTCAGTTATATATGCCATGCGTACTGGCATAAAGAGAAAAAGACTATAGATAATTACAAAGAGTATAGTTAATACAAAAATTATTTCTATGTTCCATTCTCAAAGAACAGTCTCACGACCAGCAGCATCAGCATCACCCAGGGACTTATGAGAAAGGCTGGTTCTCAGGCTGTGTATGTGATGCACAGAGTCAGAAAACCTGGGGGGAAGGCCCAGAAGTCTGTGATGAAAGAGATCGCCATATGGCTCAGATGTGTTCTCCAGTTTAACAACCAGGTCTCTCAAAGATACAATATGATTCAGATTCCCCGTTGGCTCAGATGGTAAAGAATCTGCCTGCAATGCAGGTTCAATCCCTGGGTCAGGAAGATCCCCAGGAGAAGGGAATGGCTACCCAGTCCAGTATTCTTGCCTAGGAAATCCCACGGACAGGCAAGCCTGGTGGGCTACAGTCCATGGGGTCGCAAAGAGCTGGACACGACTGAGCAACTAACAACTTTTACTTCAACGATTTACAAAGCNCATAAGCCCTTCTCCCTCTTAGAACTAAGACAGATCAAACAAGACCTGGGAAGCTATACAGATGATCCAGCCAAATATATAGATACATTCCAACACATTACCTTGGCTTTTGACTTGATGTGGAAGAACATCATGGTCATACTTAGTCAAACTTTATCTGACCCTGAGCATGCTAGGGTCTTAAAGGAAGCCTGAAGGTTTGCTACAGGGCTTCACATGTCAAGCGATAAATAACCAGTAGGGGAAACCGTGGTCCTCTCCTCAGATCCTAACTGGAATTATAGTGACCCTGAGCACATCTGGGAAAGGGATCATTTTCTGATCTGTGTGAAAGCAGAAATGAAAGCAGTCCAACAAAAAGTAATCAGCTATGCCCGGGTCGCAGCAATAACTCAGGAGCCCAGTGAGAACCCCACTGCCTTTCTGGAAAGGCTAAAAGAGGCCCTCCAAAAGTTTATGAGGGACAGGTGATTTTAAAGGACAAATTCCTGCCCCAATGTGCATCAGACATCAGGATAAAGTTACAACAGCTACAGGAGCAGGAGCTTGCTGCCTCTTTAGATGAGATGGTCCAGCCATCAATACCTTTTATAACAGAGAACAGGAGAGGGAGGCCAAGGCCCAGGAAAGGGAGAAAAGGAAAGAGACAANTGTATCTTTTGATTGTCCTGCTCAATACAAACCACTCCACTCAATCTTTTATTTGGAAGAAAGAAAGTGCTCTCTTTGGGCTTCCCAGGTGGCTCAGCGGTAGAGAATCCACCTGCCAATGCAGGAGAAACAAGTTCAATCCCTGGGCTGGGAAGACCCCCTGGATGAGAAAATGGAAACCCACTCTAGTATTCTTCCCTGGAAGACCCCAAAGACTGAGGAGCTAGTCGGCTTCAGTCCATGGAGTCACAAGAATCGGACACAACTCTGTGACTGAGCACACACACACACAGCACTCTCTCTCAGATTAATAAAATCAGGCATTTAAATAAACCCCAATGTTAGATAAGGTGGTAGAAAATATAACGGAAATGAATTCATGAATGTTATCGTAAGGATCCATGCCAAAATGGAAAGAGATGTTAACTAATATGAAGTATTAATTATTAAACAGTTACAGCTCAGATATAACAGCAGCATGCACCAAAGTGAAGACACACCATTTTGTCAAGGTAGATGGAAGTAGGGATATGCACAAACTAGAACACAAGCGCCAAATCAGCAGCAAAAGATGAACAGGAACAGAGAGTCCTGTCCTGTGGGTGAGAACGTTACGAAAGGTCTGTGAAAGGTCAGAGGGCAGGTTTGAACTGGATCTGACATTACACCTCAGGGAAATTACTGTTAACTCAGGAGGTTAAAAGCTTATTAGAACTGTCGTGACTTCAAAATCAAAAGCCAGCACTGTTTATAATGACCCAAAGTTAGATACAACCTAAATGTCCATTCAAAGAGGACTGGTGACCGTCATCATGGTACTCCCCTACAAGGGTATTCTTGATGTACACATGCGCAACAATTTGCATGCATGCAAATGTGTACACATGCATAATAACAACATTGACAAACACCCTCACTGGCGAGCGGAAAACTGAACATACGGTACCATCCAACTTCTTTTTCAAAAACAATGGGCACATACATGTGTTTTTGCAAGAATAAAGTCTAGAAAACCATAAACCACAATGACCACAGCAGGTAAGTGGATTACAACTGAATTTTATCTTCTCCCTATTTCTCTATTTTTCTGAAGTTTCCTGGTTTTTAAATGAACAACAATTACTCACATAATGAGGAAATAATAAACATATAAAGATGTAAATGTTTTAGGAAAAAAGGCAATAAATGATAGATTGCTTTTTTATAGGCAGGGACCCAAGGAAGTACTGCTGGTTGGCACAATACAGAAACACTAACAAAATTCCAGAGATTTCGCAAAACCAGGATTCACAGACAAAGATACCGATTTTAGAAGGAAAAAAATCCTAAACTCCAGGCAATCATCGTAATGTATCAACCCCTCTTTTCAGCAAAGGAAAAAAAAAAAACGAGAGAGAGAGAAAGGGGGGATATCAAACTCACCTAAACCACTACATTCAAACAAAGATCCAAATGGAAAATGAAAAGGACATAGTTTATTAAGCACATATTATGCGCCAGACACATTCACATATCTTCTTAAGTTTCACGACAACTTGCAAGTTATCATCTCCAATTTGCAGGTTAGAGGTTCAAAGGAAACAAGCATATTTCTGATGCACAGTGCAGCCCAGAGCTCATGAGACGTTTCTATTTCACCAGGCTCCAAAAGGGATCCTTAGCACACAGTTCTTAAGAGTGATGAAAGCTGAAATTGAGGACTGTTATTGTTCACTGGCTCCGCCGCATCCAACTCTTTGCAACACCATGGGCTGGAGCACGCCAGGCTTACCTGTCCTTCACCATCTCCCGGAGTTTGCTCAAACTCATGTCCATTGAGTCGGTGATGTCATCCAACCGTCTCATCCTCTGTTGCCTCCTTCTCCTCCTGCTTCAGTCTTTCCTAGCATCAGGGTACCCACATAAAAACTTCAGAAAGGATTCCGTTATCCTTTATTAAGCACAAAATCAGTGTCATAGACTAGGAGGGGGAGATGTGAGAGGAAGGCAGCAAGGGCCTAATGTGAGATAGCTGGGCAGCCTGTGTTAAGGATTTTGGACTCCTGAGAGTAAACGACATTTTTAAAGATACTCCTTTGTTGTTTATGTTAGGAGATGGTAGTGGTAATGTGTTACCAAACAAAAGATGTCGCTTAGATAATTTACCAGACACATGAAGACAAGATCAGATTTAAGAAGCATCCGAAAGGTAAGACTGAAAGGATGTAATGATGATGGGATATTTTTCCTTAGACCCAACCACCTTGCAAACTGAATTCTAAACTTCTCTAATATGCTTTCACCAGTAACAAACTCTGAAGGCCTCTCCAGTTTGGGATCTTGCAACTTGACTTCCTAGTTTTTACCTTTGCAATACAAACCTACACAAATGCATCTAGATATTATAAAGTATTTGCTCCATCAACTGATAAATGGATAAACAAAAATGTGATACATACTACATACAGTGAAGTATTGTTTGGCAAAATAGGGAAAAATCCTTAAAATATTATACGCATGAAAGACGTAAGATACTACATACAGTAAGATTCCGTTTGTATGAAATACAAATAGGCAAATTCAAAGACCAAGTACATCAGGAGCTGTCCATAGCTACAGAGGGTTGGCAGTGTTGGGGGATGGGTGATAGTTAAAGGGTAAAAATTTCTTTCTGAGGTAATAAAAATGTCCTAACTTTGACTGTGGTGATGGTTACACAACTCCAAATATGTTAAAAGTCACTGAAACAAACAAACCAAAAAGAACATCCTAAGTAGGTAAATTTTGGCCTTCCCTCGCAGCTCAGTCGGTATAGAAGCTGCTTGCAATGCAGGAGACCTGGGTTTTCCTTCCTGTGTCAGGAAGATCCCCTGGAGAAGGAAATGGCAACCCACTCCAGTTTTCTTGCCTGGAGAATCCCACGGACAGAGGAGGCTAGCAGGCTACAGGTCATGAGGGTTGCCAGAGTCGGGCACGACTTAAACCACCACCACCAAGTAGGTAAACTGCATGGTATGTGAATTATGTCTCAATAAACACATTATTTTTAAGTGTTTTATTTTGGGAGGGGGCAAAGTACTTACTGGGTATGATGCTGGGGCCTAATTCTATACAAAATTTTCCTCTTGACATCTTTAAGAAAAAATGCTGACTTAATTCCAGTTTTTCTTTCGATTGTTAACTCCGGAGGTACTCATCTAATAAGATATATTCTGGAGACTTCTCTGGTTGTTCAGTGATTGGGACTCCATGCTGCCAACACAGGGGGTGTGGATTCAAGCCCTAGTCAGGGAGCTAAGATCCCACATGCTGTGTAGCANTTCCAGTTTTTCTTTCGATTGTTAACTCCGGAGGTACTCATCTAATAAGATATATTCTGGAGACTTCCCTGGTTGTTCAGTGATTGGGACTCCATGCTGCCAACACAGGGGGTGTGGATTCAAGCCCTAGTCAGGGAGCTAAGATCCCACATGCAGTGTAGCATGACCAAAAGATAAAAAAGAAAATTAAATTTCAAAAAAGATATATTCTGAATCACAGACCAAAAGTTTATTTAAACCTGCAGCTAAAGAACATTCCCTAAAAACAGACTGAATTCTTCTGTTAAAAAAAAAAATTCCCCGGATAAAACATTTCTAGACATGTGGATATTCTAAAAAAAAAAAAACTGGATACAATTGTTTCACATGTATATCAACACANGACACCTGCTTGAAGAGCTCGGTTTGGCAGTGATTCTCATTACATTCATATAAGTAAAAGCATAAGTTACAATAGATGATTTGTGGCTGGACATGAAATGTAAGACTAGTGTTATGTGTTGATATACATGTGAAACAATTGTATCAACACATAACACTAGTCTTACATTTCATGTCCAGCCACAAATCATCTATTGTAACTTATGCTTTTACTTATATGAATGTAATGAGAATCACTGCCAAACCGAGCTCTTCAAGCAGGTGTCTTGGAGAGCAGTGGTCTAAATGCCAAAGATCTGAAGATTTAGATTTAAAACATCATGTCATCAGGGCTGGAATGATTTTCAAGCATGGTGGTGATAAACAAGCAGCTCATATCTACAAAAAAGACGAGCACAGAAGAACGGAAATACTTTTTATTACCCTAGGGAAATAATCATAGATTTAATCAAAGGTTTAAATAAAATACATTCTATTGCAGCAACATTTAAGGTCGCAAAAATTAGAACCCTACATTGCCAAAAACAGGGGTTCTATAAATAAATAACAGTTCATGTCAGAATAAGGAACCCAAAGATATGAAGGACAATTAATGTAACTTTCATATTAAGTGCAAAGTATCAGTTGCAAAGCAGCATATTCAGTATCATTTCTACTTTATAAAACTAAAGATGCATAGGTAAAAAAATCTAAAATTATAGTTACAAAATGATAAAAAAGCAACCTTAGGAAAGATTTTTCATTTTTGATAGTTACATATAATTCAAACTTTCTAAAATAAATATTTCTGTTCTAAGAGATGGGGACTCAGACAATAAGTCTGCAGTCACTTCTCATCTTCTCATTGAAGTAAATGGCAGAAGAAAAATGTTCTGATCCAAAATGAGAGTTTTTGTGATCTGGGTTTTGGTTGCCATTAACTTTTAACATACTAGTCTTTCTAATGTCCTGAGTGCTCTCTTTTCTCTGAGCTTTTGTCTGAGTTGTTCCTAGTACCAAGAACATTTTTAGTCACTATTCCTAGACCGTTCTATGGGCTTCCCAGGTGGCTCAGAGGTAAAGGACCTGCCTGCCAATGCAGCAGAACCAGGCTCGATCCTGGAGTTGGGAAGATACCCTGGAGAAGGAAATGGCAACCCACTGCTGTGCGCATGCCTGGAAAATTACATGGACAAAGCAGCCTGGCGGGCTATAGTCCATGGTGTCACAAAAGAGTTGGACACAACTTAGCATCTGAACAACAGACCACTTCATCTGGCTAACTTGGCAAAATAAAGGGGGTAGGGAAGACTCTGGCAATCAGGCATCTTGTACATGGGCTGGGCTTAGGGCTCCATAGTGTTTATCACCTGGTACTCTAGTCACCTGATTTCACAGTTTTCTCACCTACTAGATTCTAAGGTACTTTGAGTGCAAGGAAAAGGAATGTTTCTGTTTTGTTCAGCATTACCTGCTATACTTCATAGCACATCACATACATTTGATTAATATTTTTGAAAAAAAAAAACTGAATGCATGTATTAATTGCTGAATGAAGAAGTAAACAGCCTGCCACAGAAATGAAGCATGCCTAATTCTTAGAAGCATTTCCCCTCAAGTAAACCAGAGATGTGTGTTTCATGTAATGGAAACATATGAATGTAGTCAGTTAGTACTTTGAACAAAAGACAGGTCCTATATGGCTCCTGCTTTCAGAGTCCAAAAACCTGAAAGCATCAGTCTAATAGAAAGTTAAATATGTCCAATCACAGGGTACCAAATATGCTAATGTCTTAAACACATAATTTGCAAATAAACAGAAATAAGGTACAATTAAGAACAATCAAAATAGAATACCACATTTTCTGAACTTGGTTCCTAAAGATCAGATTCAGATGTTGTTTTTATTCGTAAGCTGGGAAAAAGTAAATAAAACATTCTGTACACTGCTCACCATAAATCTCAACTTACCCCTGAAATTAAATATAAATACAAACATAACCCCAAAACCTCCTCTAGCCCTACAAATACTCAGACAATCAAAATCTGATTTCCAGGACAGCAGTTGTACTATGTGAGTACAATATTTATGCAGAATAAATTATGCAAATCACAATGATTTACGCTATTATAGCTTAAGCTTACTCTTTTGCAGATTACAAGGTTCAAGAAATCTACAAATTTACTCAAAATTCAGGTAGCCTAATGAAACAATTACACACACAGGACACTTTAAGACCTATTTAGGAAGACCTTACCAAAGCTTCAAACAATATACACCGCTTTATATTACCTACTTGGCATATGATTGTAATAACTGAAGAACAAACTCAAATTTTAAAATTACTCCACAAATTAAACCCCTACTTTATATAAACCACTACTATATTCACCTTCCTTCCATGCTATCTAGAAATGTCTTTAAAAAGTAATTCAAGGGTCTCAGGTCAACATGGCGAGCAGTTCGTGCCATTTCAGCATCAAGCAGGTGGCCTGAAAGTATTTAAAAAGGGTATTACAATACTGCTGGGTTCAAAAAACCGGGCTTAATGNCACTACTATATTCACCTTCCTTCCATGCTATCTAGAAATGTCTTTAAAAAGTAATTCAAGGGTCTCAGGTCAACATGGCGAGCAGTTCGTGCCATTTCAGCATCAAGCAGGTGGCCTGAAAGTATTTAAAAAGGGTATTACAATACTGCTGGGTTCAAAAAACCGGGCTTAATGCAACCAGTCCATTCTGAAGATCAGCCCTGGGATTTCTTTGGAAGAAATGATGCTAAAGCTGAAACTCCAGTACTTTGGCTACCTCATGTGAAGAGTTGACTCATTGGAAAAGACTCTGATGCTGGGAGGGAGTGGGGGTAGGAGGAGAAGGGAACGATCGAGGATGAGATGGCTGGATGGCATCACTGACTCGATGGACGTGAGTCTGAGTGAACTCCAGGAGTTGGTGATGGACAGGGAGGCCTGGCGTGCTGCGATTCATGAGGTTGCAAAGAGTCGAACACGACTGAGCGACTGAACTGGACTGATACAATATATGAGAAAGACGATGTAAAAGAGGCCATAAGAAGGCTTCCTGAGAACCTTTATGACGACAGAGCTTCGCGTTAAGAGAGCACTGGACATCCACATGAAACAGCAGATTCTGCCTAAACCGCAGGGGAAAGAATATGAGGAGGATAAATTCTACCTTGGACCACCTCTGAAAAAGGTGATTCGGGAAAGAAAAGGGAGAGAAGAACGAGCCGAGAAATAATTTAGTAGTCTAAATCTGCGGATACAGCTGTTATCAAATATTTATGTGCAATGTAGAACTATTTAGGCTGTAAATGTATTATTTTAAATACTCTTACAATTTTGAAAAAAGTTACTCAAGGTATCTCCCTGTGGTCCAGTGGCCAAGTGCAGGGGGCCNTATTTCTTTGCACTGATCCCTGAGGAAGGTTTTCTTATCTCTCCTTGCTATTCTTTGGAACTCTGCATTCAAATGGGTATATCTTTCCTTTTCTCCTTTGCTTTTCCCTTCTCTTCTTTTCATAGCTATTTGTAAGGCCTCCTCAGATAGCCACTTTTCTTTTTTTGCATTTCTTTTTCTTGGGGATGGTCTTGATTTCTGTCAATGCCACGAACCTCCATCCATAGTTCATCAGGCACTCACTCTGTCTATCAGATCTAGGCCAAGTAGGAAAAGGAGTACATCAAGGGTGCATATTGTCACTCTGCTTATTTAACTTATATGCAGAGTACATCATGAGAAATGCTGGGCTGAAGGGAGCACATGCTGGAATCAAGGTTGCTGGGAGAAATCTCAATAACCTCAGATATGCAGATGACACCACCCTTATGGTAGAAATCAAAGAGGAACTAATGTGCCTCTTGATGAAAATGAAAGAGCAGAGTGAAAAAGTTGACTTAGAGCTCAACATTCAGAAATCTAAGAACATGGCATCTGGTCCCATCAGTTCATGGGAAATAGATGAGGAAACAGTAGAAACAGTGGCTTTATTTATTTATTTATTTTTGCTCTAAATCACTGCAGATGTTGATTGCAGCCATGAAATTAAAAGACACTTACTCCTTGGAAGAAAAGTTATGACCAACCTAGATAGCATATTAAAAAGCAAAGACATTACTTTGTCCACAAAGGTCCATCTAGTCAAGGCTATGGTTTTTCCAGTAGTCATGTATGGATGTGAGAATTGGACTATAAAGAAAGCTGAGCACTGAAGAATTAATGCTTTTGAACTATGATGTTGATGAAGACTCTTTTGAGATCCCCATAGACAGCAAGGAGATCCAACCAGTCCATCCTAAAGCAGATCAGTCCTGGGTATTCATTAGAAGGACTGANTAAAGAAAGCTGAGCACTGAAGAATTAATGCTTTTGAACTATGATGTTGATGAAGACTCTTTTGAGATCCCCATAGACAGCAAGGAGATCCAACCAGTCCATCCTAAAGCAGATCAGTCCTGGGTATTCATTAGAAGGACTGATGCTGAAGCTGAAGCTCCAGTACTTTGGCCACCTAATGCGAAGAGCTGACCCATTTGAAAGGACCCTGATGCTGGGAAAGATAGAAGGCAGGAGAAGGGGACGACAGAGGATGAGATAGTTAGTTGGATGGCATCACTGACTCAATGGACGTAAGTTTGAGTAAACTCTAGGAGTTAGTGATGGACAGGGAGGCCTGGCGTGCTGCCGTCCATGGAGTCGCAAAAAGCTGGACACGACTGAGCGACTGAACTGAACAGAACTGCTTCTGTGTATTAAGTTAAAGTTTTAGCTCAGTGAAAGTAATTAATACCCAGGTTCTGCAATCCACCCAAACTCACCCTGAGCATTCCTGCTCATTTCTCTAGTCTCCAGGACCCAAGAATCCCTTTTGTTGAAGCAAAGGTTGGTTGTTACTTGTTTCTCTCTTTCAATTCTAAATTTCTGCCAAGTAATTAGAAAAAGAAAATGAATAGATATTTTTGAGTTTTTTAAATGGAAACTGGGGGGGTTAGAGTCACCACAGTCTCTCACAAAAATAAAATTAAAATCATACATCTTTGACCTCTCCTCTTTCAAGGAGAATGGATAAAGGCAGTTTGGCTCTGGGCTGTGAGTTAAGGATTTGATCCAAATCACCTCTACTGAAATTTAAGTAGTTTGCCAAAAGTAGCTTAGTCAATAAAAGAAACATACATGGATTTACAAAATATTTTCATAAATCCCCACAATTATCANTACTGGTTGGGGCATAGACTTGGATAACTGTGATATTGAATGGTTTGCCTTGGAAAACGAACAGAGATCATTCTTTCCTTTTTGAGATTGCATTCAAGTACTGCATGTTGGACTCTTTTGTTGACCACGATGGCTACTCCATTTCTTCTGAGGGATTCCTGCCTACAGTAGTAGATATAATGGTCATCTGAGTTAAATTCACCCATTCCAGTCCATTTTAGTTCGCTGATTCCTAGAATGTCGAGATTGTTAAACTGGATATAAAAATTGAGAGCCACATATATCCTGTTGTAAGAGATGCAGTTCAAATAGAAAAATATAGTCAGATAGAAAGAAAAGAATGGAAGAAATAAATGCTATGCAAACAGCATGTATAAAAAAGTAGTATGGTTATATTAATACTAATATGAGACAAAATGTCAAGACAAAGAGTACTACAAAAGGTAAACAAGAATATTTAATTAGAATAAAAGGTACAATTCAGTAAGAAGTTGTATTGATCCTAAATATGTGTGTGTGTATATATATATATACATATATGTAAAATTAAATAGAGTCTCAAAATTCATAAAGCAAAACTGAAAAAACTAAGGGAGAAATAATCAAATCCAAAATCATAATGGAGTTTTAAGTATAAGTCTGAGTTCCCTAACATACCAGGCAAAAAAAGGAAACAGTCATTATCTAGTTCTGTCTGGTTCACTTCAGTTCAGTTCAGTTCAATGGCTCAGTCGTGTCCAACTCTTTGCGACCCCATGAATCGCAGCACGCCAGGCCTCCCTGTCCATCACCANCATGGACTGCAGCCTACCAGGCTCCTCCGTCCATGGGATTTTCCAGGCAAGAGTACTGGAATGAGGTGCCATTTCCTTTTTCAAAGGACTGTATGAATTATAAGCAAATCCTAAATGCATCTATCCAGCAGTAGGTACTCATTTTATGCTATTTTATATTCTCCACTAAACTATACAGACATAATAAGAGAAAATTCTGAAATTATCCCAATTCTCCTCACCATCCTGTCCTATGAACTCACTTCCATTGCACAAACACACTGAATGGGCATTACAAAAACTATAGCTATGTCCCCAGAACATACACATGGGAGGCAGAAACCAAAGAAGCATGTGACTGTAACAGCAACAATCGTGAGCCCTTTCTACCATTTAAGTTGTAAACACCATGCTTCCTTTGGTCACCGACAAACCCCTAGAGAAGGTGGTCCATGCCTGTATGTACCAATTCAAACGGCAGGTAGCTCTGAAAGCTATACCATCATCTACACGGCCGTATTTTTTTATCGTAGAGAACCAAGGTTCCAGTATCTGCAATTAAAAGGGCAATGTTTGACTCCTGAATTACAACAAATTCAGCTGAAATATGTATATATACCATATACAGATATGCTATGTGTATATATCATATACAAAATACATACATATTTTTTTTTCTCCCTTCTAATTCTATAAACAATATACTCTCAGCTATAGAAAATCTCAAAAGTGTAGAAAGCATAAAGAAGCAAACATTAGTTACAATTCCAGCAACCAGGGGCACAACTAATGACATTTCCTTCTAGTTTTTTCTTAATTCCTGACAGACTATTTGAAATTCCCTTTTCTACAGAAAAAGTAACTAATTCTTTGGGGCAGAAACAAGAAAGGAACTGGAGCCTAGAAAAGTTAATCCCACTGTATTTATAAAAAAATTCAAACTTCTTGAGCAAAAATTGACAGCTATAGCAAGAATACTTAAAATCCTTTGGAAAAGCTCAGTAAAGTCACAATCAAACTCTTCTCAACGTTAGATCCAGAAGAAACAATAATCTATAATGATCACAGAGGTTCTCTTGTGAGAATTTGTTTTGTTTTAAAGAACTTTATTTCCCCAAATCCTATTTTTGCATTCAAACTATTAACCCTAGTATCCTGATGGACTTCAGAACCACAAAATAAAGCACCATGGTATACTGAATCTCTTAAGTTTAAGGAGTTTGTGAAAACAGCAGAAGAAGGTTACTCTGACCTTGCCCTCATCCTTCTTCCCTGAGACAGGCCATAAAACCCTCATAATGCCAGGCGCCCTCCCTATGCCCAGAGGAAAGGAGCATCTTATCTCAGAACACAAAGGGATGCAGGAAAGAATCCTCACAAACAAGCCTTGCTGGGTCTTTCCCCAGTTCACTACAATGATCCCCTCCTTACCTTACCATATACCTCCACAACTCTTCAAAAACCTAGCACTCTTCAAAAATCTAGCATGAAATACTCAAGTCTGTTGCTTTGTGTCTTCCATTCCTTATGAAAGTTCCCATGTCCCATAAAATTCACATTAAATCTATCTGTATGTTTTTCTCATGTTTAAAAATAATTTTTTAATCTCCTGTTAATCTGTCTTTATCAGTTTNTGTTGCTTTGTGTCTTCCATTCCTTATGAAAGTTCCCATGTCCCATAAAATTCACATTAAATCTATCTGTATGTTTTTCTCATGTTTAAAAATAATTTTTTAATCTCCTGTTAATCTGTCTTTATCAGTTTAATTTCAGACCCATCCAGGGACCCTTGAAGGGTGGAGGAAAACATTTCTTCCCTACAATCACCATTATCAGTAACAAAAAAGACCTCAGATCACCCATAGCAGAGGGGGACAAAAGGCTCTGTTTTTCCCTAAAACTCTGTTTCTAGAGGATACTAAGGAAATATCATCTAGTATAGTGTGTATGCACACACGCACGTGCGCTCACCTTTCTGGCACATGCATACAGCAAGGAGCACAGCTTCTGTCCTCTAACTGGAAATGGATAGCTCAAAAGTAAAGCTCATCGTGTCCTAACAGTTGACAGCAATCTGTATTTTGCATGGAAAAATACTTAAATGGAACCTACAAAGGTTCGTAATGCTAACAGCCTTCGGAACATAAGTCTATTTTGCAGCAATTTCATTGATCATGTATTTCTAAGATACCTACTTAAGAGGGGCTCAGACAGAAAAAATACTTTTGTACCAGTTACCACTATGCAAACATGAGTTTTAAATAATCTTTGGTACCACAGACCTGGAATTTTATTTCCCATCGCCTAGTGACTGTAAATGCCCTGTGACCCTCTTAAGCACTGCCAACATCAACATCTGGTACCTGGCACAAAGGAAATAGATTCTAAAAGGTTTTCTTTAAAAATCCTTTCATTTTCATCATGTGCTTTAAATGTGTTTCTAAGATAGTTCTCTTTCTCCTCTTTCTGACACAGAAAAAAAAAAAAGATTCCTTTCTCTCAGGCAGCTGGGTTATGTTTTAGAAGCAGAAGAGGAAAATAATTGCCAAAAATCAAGCTGTGGCTCATGTCATCTCACTCTCTCCCCAAAGAAATTACAATCAATATAATAGTCCTAAGACATGACTCGATGAAAGAAAATTCCAAAATAATTATAACTCTCTCCCCATAAACATATACCACTGGTATGTTTTACCACTGGTAAAAATGACTTTAAAACCCACGGCACTCTACAAATTCTATTTTTCTCTGATTTCTACCCTTCCTCCTGTACTTTCTTATAAGGCTTCTTATGACCCTCAGTTCCTCCAAAGATGTTAGTAATAACAATGGCCACCCCATTGATTATCAAAATATTCATTACTTTTGAATGCTATAGTTGAACAAACTATATTGGAGAATTTCAAAAGAATTCAAGCCCATTTATGACCCAAGTTCTAACCTAGGAAATGTCACATGACTTTAAAAAGTAAATATGGCAACAAAGCTAAACTGACCATATTTTCAAAGTTGATGAGAAAACAATGAGAAGAAAAAGCAAAAATGTTTTATTCCAAGACACACTCTTTAAAACAGAAATGCGGGGAAAAAAAATTACTACTACCTCCCAATTATAAGTTAGTCAAAACAAAGGAATAA
>SJYV01035104.1:281518-304018 GCA_006410875.1 Neotragus pygmaeus | reverse complement strand
AATGAGGAGGGGGGAGAAGAGGTCAAGAAGGGAACACTTCTTGGGAAGAGGGACCTAAAAGGTTTTAAACAGGATTTGTGAAAGGGGAACAACAGGGAGAAAAAAAGAAATTTAATTCCTGTTTACATTTCTAAACTCTTTAAAGGAAACTTTTGAGAACACTATCAACTAATTCACTGATGCACATGAAGTTACTGCTTTCTAAAATATATAAGTCTCTGTTAGGGTGATTTCTGAGACTTTACGAATTATGCTTCTGTCTGCCTCTTTGTTATTCTCCTCTGGAATGAGATGTGAACTTGGAATTTTTCTCTAATAGATCAACCCACAATGGCCAACAATTGGATTTTACTTGTGTAGAGCAGAGGAAAAGAACACAGGCAAATCCAACAAGCCCACTTGTGAGGTGATCAGATCCCTAACCTTTTAAGCTTTAGTTTCCTTTTCTGTAAAATAAGAATAATAATATATAGCACAGAATCAGGAAAAAGCAGATAAGGCTACATATGTTAGTTAACTCTATGAGAATCAAATAACCATAACTTCCTACGTATAAACTAACAAAAGTTTCAGACTGTATTTCTGACAGTGGCAAGTGTTGGCTATATTTCAATATTCTACCTCTAAAATTTTTCAAGCACAAGTAGAATTACGTAAATAAGAAATATAGATTAAGAAAGTAAAATACTGCTGCAAGTTCTCTCTTGTAATGCTTATTACCCATCATTTTCAGCATAACTTCTTTGATTCCTTTCATTATAATTTGTTACCTGACAAAGAGCAGAGCCCAGAATTCCGTGATATTAGCAAGAAGGCTCCTTCAAACAAACAGGCCCAGAAGCTAAAAGGTGTCAGGGTCCAGAATCACATCAACCTGTGTTCAAGTCCTGAGTCGACCCATTTCCTAAGCGGTAGGATCTGGGACAAGAGAACCTCAGGGGTCTCATCCATAAAATGGAAATGAGAGTGACCACAATAAAGGCCCTGGGTGGCATAATAAACCTCTCTAAGGCTATAAGGCCCAGAGATATTCAAAGCAACTTGCCCAAGGCAGCAAGCTGATAACAGAACACACATCTCTCACCTTCCCAGTCCAAAAACAGACTCTTAAGCACTTCACTGTCCCCCATAGAAGAGAGCCCCACCCCCTCTCCCTCTCACTATCCACACAAATGGGAAACGATCCCCCTTTGCCATCTGACAAGAGTTCATTCCTAACCTTGGCATCAGATGTAACATTGATAACCATGTGACTTTTTAAAACTTTATCAAATCCTAAAGTGGATTCTTTATTTGGCTGGGGTTTAAATGGCCAAAGTCTACATGTCCTTTGTCAGAACAAAGACTTCATTAGACACGAATTGTCTCAGAGCTGCAGGTGGGTGATGGGGCTGCAGGCCAGAGGAAGGGGTGCTGACAGTGAGATAAGAACCAAAATAAGCCCCCTGCTGGACCCCTCTTTGTTGACTTAAGTGTGCTCACTCAACAGACTGGAACTAGGACAGATTTGAAAACATCCAGAAGGTGTTCTTTTTTTTTTTTTTTAATGAAAAAATTAAAATGCCTTTGATTGAAGAAATCCAACCACTTCAGTCTTCGGGAAAGAGTTCTGCTTGAGGCGCAAGGACAGCCTCAGTTTAGTTTCTGCCTCTTATTATGGACATAAGAAAAGAAGTATCGGACACTTTTATTTAAGCCTCAGCTTTCAACACATGAAGGAAGCTAGGGTGCCTGCTGAATTCCTTTCTGAACTGAGAGCATGGCAATTTGGAAGTCTGCAACACCAAGACCCACTGTGTTGTAATGTGGGGAGTGCAGATCTTGACTTTAGTTATCATCTATATATCTAAGACAGAAATGGGTCATCACGCCGAGTCTTATCTACCCCAAAATGCTGTGAAAAGGCAAAGAGTCACCTTAGTGTAAAATACCTGCAGCAGGTCAAGTAGCTGTGATAATGTAATTCTGTACATCCTAAAAACATAGCATCCCATAATAAGGTAAAGCGACTTACATTTTTGCATATGTGTGTGTGCATACACACAGTCTCGTGAGATGCTCAGAAATCAGAGACAGGCCCTGGTGGGAGTTATCTACACCATCCCATTTAATTGCTGAGACAACCAAAGCCCAGTTCACAAAAAACAAATGTGAAAGTGTGGCCAGAAGAAGCAGCCACATCTTCCGACTCAAATTCTACTCTATCGATATCCTAAAGGAATACAATTTGAAGAGCTAAATATGTGTTTAATGTGAAGTGTATAAAAGGGTACTTTATCATTTCTTATTGATGCTAGGATGGCCAGGGTCCTGATAAGTAATGATGACAACTAAAAATCCCTTCACTCTTTTCCTGCCCCCTGCCTACTTACTCATCCCAGTTAATGACAGTACTTAAAAATCTGTAATGCAAATGTAAAGCAACTAAAGTCACAATTAAAAACCCAGTTTGTTTTATAAAAAGAACGCCATTGTAATATGAATTGTCCCTGGTACCTATGGCCCAGTGTTATGTAATCTGTAGGACAGGGATGCGGGTCTTCCACAAAGCAGCACATAGCACTCTATTCATTCTCTTGGCAGGGGCTGGGCAAGAAAGCCATGGCAAGACCTAAGAGAGACATTCACCCTGCCTTTGTCTTCAGACTTAAGAGAGGAGTCCTGAAAAATCAACCCTCACCTGCATAACCACAGCCAAAGAGGGACAGCAGGTTGGATGTCCTACGGGGCTGTCTGGTTTAATATGAATGACAATTGTGTGGTTTCACGTGAATGATTGAATCTGGGGAACTGCAGTCGCCCATGAGGCCAGCATCACTAAGTTTCGTGCAGGACAGGAAGGGCCTGGCAAGCAGAGCCTGCAGTCAGATCCACACCCCTGTTTCTCAAGCTGCAGGTCAGGTCACCAGCAAGAGGGGAAGGCAAAGTAATTTTAGTGGCATTCCACCGTCTGTGCTCTCATGAAATAGAACATGAAAAAATGAGTGGCATGTGGTAACGAGAGTTTCATGTATAACTGGTCAAAATGGTTTAAACGCCATCATTCCAAGGGTAGAGGTCACAATCTGCTTTTACACCTCATAGTTATGTTACTGAGCCCAAGTTTGCTCTGCTCACCATAACAACAGGCTAATGAACCCAAGAGATAAGCTGCTGAGGCAAGGAAGACACTTTCATCGGGGAGCCAGCAGACTGAGAAGATGGCAAGCTACTGCCTCAAAAGAACTATCTTATGGCGGTCTGGATGCCAGGTTCTTTCAAAGATCAGAAAGAAAGAAGCAACAAGGAACTAACATCAAAAGGCAGAATAGAAAGTGAGAGGCAGTGGGGAAGTAAAGTGAAAGGGGCTTCAGTCTTGCAAAACATCTCCAAGGAAATGGCCAGCCTTTGGAAGGAGTGTGTTAATTTCTTCTGTTCACAGGTAGGTAAGGACAAATTATCTTTCTATGAAGCTAAGCACTTCAGTTTACAGTCAAGCACAGGGGCAGGGTCCTCTGAGGCAAGCTATTAAGTATGATTACAAGAGCAACAAAAAGCAAGTCAAAGAAACAATTTCCAACATGGAATCAGAATTGGCTTCCTCCCTGCAACACTTCCACTATAATGAAAACAACCTTGCCCAGATACTTTAATTTTGTCCAAGGGAAGCTAGAAATCTAAACTGTTGTATGGAATCTCCCCAGTCTTTTATAGAAACTGCAAACTTTTCAAACAATATACAGTAAACTTTCCGTTTGGCCACCAAACCAAATCTATCTAAAGGCTAGACCTGACTTCTTGATCTCTGGCTTCCAAGAAATTGATACCCAGGTATATAAGTGAGGCATCAGAACTCACCTTAAGGGACTTCCTTCATGGTCCAGTGGTTAGGACTCCACACTCCCAATGCAGGGAGCCTGGGTTTAATCCCTGGTTGGGGACTAAGTCCCAGCACAGCTAGATAAGTAAGTTTGTTTAAGGGGGAAAAAAGGAACCCATCTTAAGACAGCAAGAATGCAAAGCATTTCTAGGCAGTGTCCCTGGGAAACTATATAATGGAAGCAATTCCTGAAGGCCTCTGCCACCATAGCGCCAGTGGAAGAAAACACGTGGTCAGATGAAGAAGGAAACATCTGGCCTTAGTGCGGTGAGTGAGCCAAGACACCAAACAGTGGTGAGCCTGGTAATCTCTAGGAACCTTCCCCAAGTTGGGTTAGATGATGGGATGGAGGTCTCAAACTGAAATCAGCCTGGACTTCCCCTTCACATATAGATACATAGGATAAGACCGGCCAGTTGGATGGATGGCTTTTCTTTTTGGAAGTGTGAAAAAGAATTAAATCAAACAATGTCACCAGGACTTCTAGCGGTCCAGTGGCTAAGAATCCGCCTGCCAATGCAGGGGCACCAGCTCGATCCCTGGTCTGGGAAGATTCCACATACTGCAGGGCAACTAAACCTATGCGCCACAGCTACTGAAACCCACGTCCTCCAGGGCCCCGGCTCTGCAACAAGAGAGGGCACTTCAACGAGAAGCCCCTCACAGTGCAATGAAGAGCAGTCCCCACTGGCCTCAAGTAGAGAAAGCCTGGGTGTAGTAACAAAGACCAAGCAAAGCCACAAATAAATAAAAAAGAATAAAACATATAATTAACATCAACACCCATATGCCAGCAGCAGCAGTCAGCTTTGAGTGGTGTACCAGGAAGGGTTCTGCCTGCCCATAAATGCCCTCAGCTACTCTGGAGTTCCACTGAGCAGTTCCAGAGGAACTGGCGGGGGGAGGAGCCATTCAGCCATTTGTGAAAGGCAAAGGAGAAAAGGAAAGATATACCCCCTTGAATGCAGAGTTCCAAAGGATAGCAAGGAGAGATAAGAAAGCCTTCCTCAGTGATCAGTGCAAAGAAATCGAGGGGAAAAAAACAGAATGTGAAAGACTAGAGGTCTCTTCAAGAAAATTAAACATACCAAGGGAACATTTCATGCAAAGATGGGCTTGATAAAGGACAGAAATGGTATGGACCTAACAGAAGCAGAAGATATTAAGAAGAGGTGGCAAGAATACACAGAAGAACTATACAAAAAGATCTTCATGACCCAGATAACTACAATGGTGTGATTGTTCACCTAAAGCTAGACATCTCAGAATGCGAAGTCAAGTAGGCCTTAGGAAGCATCACTATGAACAAAGCTAGTGGAGGTGATGGAATTCCAGTTGCATTATTTCAAATTCTAAAAGATGATGCTGTGTAAGTGCTGCACTCACTATGCCAGCAAACTGGGAAAACTCAGCAGTGGCCACAGGACTGGAAAAGGTCAGTATTCATTCCAATCCCTAAGAAAGGCAATGCCAAAGAAGGTCCAAACTACTGCACAATTGTACTCATCTCACATGCTAGTAAAGTAATGCTCAAAATTCTCCTAACCAGGCTTCAGCAATATGTGAACCGTGAACTTCCAGATGTTCAAGCTGGATTTAGAAAAGTGAGAGGAACCAGAGATCAAATTGTCAACATCTGCTGGATCATCAAAAAAGCAAGAGAGTTCCAGAAAAACATCTATTTCTGCTTTATTGACTCTGCCAAAGCCTTTGACTTTGTGGATCACAACAAACCATGGAAAATTCTTCAAGAGATGGGAATACCAGAGCACCTGACCTGCCTCCTGAGAAATCTGTATGCAGGTCAAGATGCAACAGTTAGAACCAGCCATGAACAACAAACTGGTTCCAAATCAGGAAAGGAGCACATCAAGGCTGTATACTATCTCTCTGCTTATTTAATTTATATGCAGTGTACAACATGAGAAGTGTTGGACTGGATGAAGCACAAGCTGGAATCAAGATAACCGGAAGAAATATCACTAACTTCAGGTATGCAGATGACACCACACTTATGGCAGAAAGCGAAGAACTAAAGAGCCTCTTGATGAAAGTGAAAGAGGAGAGTTGAAAAAGTTGGCTTAAAATTCAACATTCAGAAAACGAAGATCATGGCACTGGTCCCATCACTTCATGGGAAGTAGAAGGGGAAACAGCAGAAACAGTGACAGACTTTATTTTGGGGGGCCCCAAAATCACTGCAGATGGTGACTTCAGCCATGAAATTAAAATACGCTTACTTCTTGGAAGACAAGCTATGACCAACCTAGATAGCATATTAAAAAGCAGAGACTTATTTTACCAACAAAGGTCCATCTAGTCAAAGTTATGGTTTTTCCAGTAGTCACGTATGGATGTGAGACTTGGACTATAAAGAAAGCTGAGCACCGAAGAATTGATGCTTTTGAACTGTGGTATTGGAGAAGACTCTTGAGAGTTCCTTGGACAGCAAGGAAATCCAATTAGTCCATTCTCAAGGAGATCAGTCCTAGGTGTTCATTGGAAGGACTGATGTTGAAGCTGAAACTCCAATACTTTGGCCACCTGATGCGAATAACTGACTCATCTGTAAAGACCCGGATGCTGGGAAAGATCAAAGGTGGGAGGAGAAGGGGACGACAGAGGCTGAGATGGTTGGATGGCATCACCGACATGATGGACATGAATATGAGTAAACTCCGGGAGTTGGTGATGGACAGGGATGCCTGGCGTGCTGTAGTTCATGAGGTCACAAAGAGTCGGACATGACTGAGCGACTGAACTGAACTGGAGCCATTCAGCAAGGCTTGCGGTCTGCCCCCTGGCTGTACAGAACTAGGACTGAAGTGGACAAGGATCTTTATCTGAAGAGTTTCCTAAGTGACACTGTTTTCACGGATAGAGCTCAGGATTGATAGAAGGGGCTCGGGTTTGTAGGCTGGGCTTGAACGGAGGCTTCTTCAACCATCTCATCTCAGGGAAAACGATTCACAAAACCAGGGAACACTAGCCACCCACAGTCCCCCTTGCCTTTTGAGAAACACTCAGAGTCTTCTGTGCAAGTGTGCNAGATCTTCATGACCCAGATAACTACAATGGTGTGATTGTTCACCTAAAGCTAGACATCTCAGAATGCGAAGTCAAGTAGGCCTTAGGAAGCATCACTATGAACAAAGCTAGTGGAGGTGATGGAATTCCAGTTGCATTATTTCAGATTCTAAAAGATGATGCTGTGTAAGTGCTGCACTCACTATGCCAGCAAACTGGGAAAACTCAGCAGTGGCCACAGGACTGGAAAAGGTCAGTATTCATTCCAATCCCTAAGAAAGGCAATGCCAAAGAAGGTCCAAACTACTGCACAATTGTACTCATCTCACATGCTAGTAAAGTAATGCTCAAAATTCTCCTAACCAGGCTTCAGCAATATGTGAACCGTGAACTTCCAGATGTTCAAGCTGGATTTAGAAAAGTGAGAGGAACCAGAGATCAAATTGTCAACATCTGCTGGATCATCAAAAAAGCAAGAGAGTTCCAGAAAAACATCTATTTCTGCTTTATTGACTCTGCCAAAGCCTTTGACTTTGTGGATCACAACAAACCATGGAAAATTCTTCAAGAGATGGGAATACCAGAGCACCTGACCTGCCTCCTGAGAAATCTGTATGCAGGTCAAGATGCAACAGTTAGAACCAGCCATGAACAACAAACTGGTTCCAAATCAGGAAAGGAGCACATCAAGGCTGTATACTATCTCTCTGCTTATTTAATTTATATGCAGTGTACAACATGAGAAATGTTGGACTGGATGAAGCACAAGCTGGAATCAAGATAACCGGAAGAAATATCACTAACTTCAGGTATGCAGATGACACCACACTTATGGCAGAAAGCGAAGAACTAAAGAGCCTCTTGATGAAAGTGAAAGAGGAGAGTTGAAAAAGTTGGCTTAAAATTCAACATTCAGAAAACGAAGATCATGGCACTGGTCCCATCACTTCATGGGAAGTAGAAGGGGAAACAGCAGAAACAGTGACAGACTTTATTTTGGGGGGCCCCAAAATCACTGCAGATGGTGACTTCAGCCATGAAATTAAAATACGCTTACTTCTTGGAAGACAAGCTATGACCAACCTAGATAGCATATTAAAAAGCAGAGACTTATTTTACCAACAAAGGTCCATCTAGTCAAAGTTATGGTTTTTCCAGTAGTCACGTATGGATGTGAGACTTGGACTATAAAGAAAGCTGAGCACCGAAGAATTGATGCTTTTGAACTGTGGTATTGGAGAAGACTCTTGAGAGTTCCTTGGACAGCAAGGAAATCCAATTAGTCCATTCTCAAGGAGATCAGTCCTAGGTGTTCATTGGAAGGACTGATGTTGAAGCTGAAACTCCAATACTTTGGCCACCTGATGCGAATAACTGACTCATCTGTAAAGACCCGGATGCTGGGAAAGATCAAAGGTGGGAGGAGAAGGGGACGACAGAGGCTGAGATGGTTGGATGGCATCACCGACATGATGGACATGAATATGAGTAAACTCCGGGAGTTGGTGATGGACAGGGATGCCTGGCGTGCTGTAGTTCATGAGGTCACAAAGAGTCGGACATGACTGAGCGACTGAACTGAACTGGAGCCATTCAGCAAGGCTTGCGGTCTGCCCCCTGGCTGTACAGAACTAGGACTGAAGTGGACAAGGATCTTTATCTGAAGAGTTTCCTAAGTGACACTGTTTTCACGGATAGAGCTCAGGATTGATAGAAGGGGCTCGGGTTTGTAGGCTGGGCTTGAACGGAGGCTTCTTCAACCATCTCATCTCAGGGAAAACGATTCACAAAACCAGGGAACACTAGCCACCCACAGTCCCCCTTGCCTTTTGAGAAACACTCAGAGTCTTCTGTGCAAGTGTGCAGGGCCCTCAGCCTGAGAGCTCATCTCTCATCAAACAGAAAGCAAGGCCAGACGCCAGCTCCAGACCCAGCTGTTCCCCAAGCTCGTGGTGCAGGTGTGAGACCATCCCCATGAACCTCACCTGCTTGCAGTTTGTCATTACCACAGGCAGAGATGCAGTTGGGGCTTTTGTTTTACTTCACACCAGGGGGAAGTCATTTTTGGAATTTTTCATCTTAAATAGATTTTTCTTAAATGTATGTGACACATATTCCTCTCAGGACTTAATAAAATAGATATTTCTCATGCCTGGAAAGTAAACTACAGCTGCAAAGATTCGAAGAAAATTTATTCTTTTTTAAACTAACATTCTGGTTGGAACATTCAAAATACTTATTTTGCTATAATTTCTGAAAAAGTTCACAACCAGCAAAAACAGAACTCTCTTAGCAAGCATTTTTAATTAGTATTATGCTAATTAACAGGACAAAGGCAACACTAACAAATACACATGAGCTAATATATCCTAGTATAACTTTTTATCTACAAGGCAAAGAATACAATTTCAAGACAGGAAAAAATTCCTGTAGCTCTTTCTTGCCATATAATTGCCATTATGGACATAAGAGGAAAGCCATTATTTTCAGATCCTTAAAAATCTGAGTCTGACATTTCTGTAAGATAAGGAAGAAGTGATCATTTTAAGTATTCATAAAAAGCTTCTAATTGCTTTAAAATTACTCTTTAGACATACAAATAAATAAAGCCCATTGTACTACAAGAGCTTAGGTTGAACAGTATAAGGGAAGGTATTTTTGTTTGTGACTTCAATGCAAAGAACATAGGTGCTTTCACTCAGTTAAGCTTTTTTTTTTTAACAAATGAAATGTATTCCCTAAGCAGAAAGTGTCCAGCAGAAACAACAGTAACGGGGATGGGGTTTTCATGACATTCTCAGGTGACTTCCAAGATTCCTTGTCACAATCAAGACTGTTACAATGGCAAAAGGAAACGAACCTCTGGGACTCTATAACCTCCCCAGACACGGTGTACTAAAAGGATTTGGCTTGTCTCGTCTCTCCTGATTATGCAATATATGCCAGAAGCAGAAGAATGGTGACACGGACCACTGGGCTGTGGACACTGTTTTCTGGTCCCACTTGTTCCATCTCCTCATTTACGATTTTGCGTGTTGCCCTGACACTTGCAGTGAGACGAGAGTGGACATGTACCAGGCAAGAGCAATGAAGAATGTTCAGCCTTGTCTATAAGGGAAAGAAAGCAGGGAGGCATATATTCAGGTACTTAGTGGGCTAGCACGGCAGCACACACGTGTACAGAAACACACACACATTTACACGATATATAAACATGTCTGGCTTTACACAACCGACATTTTCCTTGAAGTTGTGATCAATAATATTGCAACTCAAATATTCAAAGGCCCTAGAGAAGCTTACTGTTTAAAAGAAATCTATGATGGCTCCTTTCATAAACTTGTGTTTGCTAATTTAAAAAAAAAAAATCACACTTAAATTGTCCAAGTTTGGATTTATATATTCAGAAACAGCATGCAAACCCAAACACAGAGATCACAGTTACACTGCCTTCTTTTTAACATACTACTTCATAGGTAAACAGGTGACCATCACTTCAAACGGCATATTTGAAATAACAAGATAGATCTTGTTCCAACAAGAAGAATAGCTCAAAGATTCTTATTTGAAACAGAAGCAGGGAAAGTTAACATCATGTGCCCACGGCCACACCCACAGAATAGCTAGGGGGCTTCTCTGCATTACCGTGATTCTGCCCTCGCAAAGACTTACCAAGAGAAATAAACCACATCTGTCCATTGGGATTGGCAAGTGCCTTTTTGTTCCGTATTAGTTCTAAGGCACTCAGAGAGATAATGCTACTCACTGTACCTTAGGATCTCAAAGGAAACCAGCACTTCAAGTGATTACCTCTATCTAGTTTGCCACACTCCCATCACTCATAGTATAAATATCCAGTGCCAAGAACCAGCTACCAAGAAAAGCAATGAAGGGGAAGTAAGACCCCAGGAAATTACTGAACACATAACCAGCAAGACTTACACACATCTGTTTGACCAACCTCCTTAGAGACTGCCCAAATCAAACTCTTAAATCACCCTGGGAATGACAGGCTAGTTATGAGCCTATGATGGCTAAAGTCAACGGCAAATTCACTGCCAAAAAGGACAACACTAAGTGTGGGACGTGCCCAAACCCAACCTTCAGTTTATGGGATGTGCATTTTACAAGATCATTTGAAGTGACATACATCAAACAGTCTGAAAGTTCTTCAGCCATGATCACCAATCACAGTCATGGTGTCTAGTTACTGTAGAGAAGAAGAATTCATCAAAGCTGCAGGCTCTTGGAATTAAGATAACCAAGTTTTGTTGGTGTGTGGTTGTTTTTTGTTTTGTTTTTTTTTTTGCTTCCCTTGTGGCTCAGCTGGTAAAGAATCCACCTGCAATGCGAGAGACCTGGGTTTAATCCCTGGGTTGGGAAGATCCCCTAGAGAAGGGAAAGGCTATCCACTCTAGTATTCTGACCTGGAGAATTCCATGAACCATATAGTTCATGGGGTCACAAAGAGTCAGACTGAGTGACTTTCACTTTCTTTTCCAAGGATTTTTTAAGTCTTTCTGCTCTTTTAAAATGTTTTCTTTTACATTCATTTCCTTAATGAAAAAAAAAATCATTTTTTATGAACCAAATTTTTTTACATCCTTAATTCTAATTTCTTCTTTTTCAATAGGCTTCTATTTTTATTATTATAAATGGATATCCAACAATGACAACCAAGTGGATCTTCCTCCTTGTAACAGAGGAAACCATAAGGGAGCTACAGAAGGAAGTCTCTATCTCCAAGAAAATAGAAAGACTACATTAGTAACTCAGAGCACATGGCTCTGAAGTAGCTGAGTCAAGTCTTCCTTAACTTGAGGTCAGAATCTGCTCACCTCTTTGTTCCCTATTTGACCTAAGTTTTATCTTATCCAATAACACCTTTCTTTCCTAAATGTTCCTACTCAGAATCACTGAATTCCAGTACTTAACTGGAGAAAGAAACAAAGAGGAGGGGAGGAGTATGCAGAAACCACCAGTGCAAGAAAAAATAAATAAATAAAAAAACAACAATATGCTCACAAAAGCTAACAATGTCACACAGTAATGCAGCAGTGCTGTACCACAAACATATGTGAACCACACAGGTAATTTAAAGTTTTCTAGTAGGCACATTAGGTTTTTTTTAAAGGTGAGATTAAATTTTTGGATGAAGGCAGTCAAAAGTTACAAACTCCCAGTTATAAGATAAAGAAGTGCTAGGAGTATAATGTACAACATGATAAACATAATTAACATTTCTGTATGTCCTACATGAAGGTTGTTAAGAGAGTAAATCCTAAGTGTTATCATTTATCACAAGCAAAAAGATATTTTCTATTTCTTTAATTTGTTATCTACATGAGATGATGAATGTTCATGAACCTTACTGTGATAATCACTTCATGATGTATGTAAATCACATCATTAGGTGTAAACCTTAAACTTATATACTGATGTAGGTCAAATTATACCTCAATAAAACTGGGTGGGGGAAGATGGAATAATATAGTTTACTTAACCCAAACTTATCAAATTATCATTTCAACATGAAACATAAAAAACTGAGATATTTAGCTTTCTATTTTTCACACCAAGATTCTAACAGATATTTTATACTTACAGTACATCTCAACTTGGACCAGCGACATTTCAAGTGCTCAGAAGCCACGTGAGATTTATGGCTTCTGAACTGGATGATGCAGGCTTACAAACTGCCGGGTGCTATTCTAAGTGCTTTAAATGTACAGACTCATTTAATCCTCACAAAATCCTATGAGTAAATACTACCATTATTTTCATTTTGTTGATGAAGAACTGAAAGAGCAGAGGCTCAAAAATCACATGCTGGTGGACATAGCCATCTGGCTACAACTACCATACTATTTCTCAAGAGGCTACCAGGTGCATGACAGACACAGAGCTGCATATCCAAATAAATTCTCTGATATGCTCCAAAGAACAGTCCTGGAGGATAACTGTTAACACTCCAGTTGTACACACTGCTGCATCATTAAGACATTCAGAGAACGGGCAGCATAACTTCACAAGGTAATACATGGTGGAAAATGGCAAGGGTGACCAGTACATAGGTCTCACTCTAAAGGAGCACATAATCCAGTAAAAGGATACAAACCCACCACAAAGGTCACTATTCTACAAGGTATAATGAGCTACAAAGGAGATTTAGGGGGAAAAAATCTTAGTCCACTAAGAGAACAAGCAAGGCCTTCATGAAACCAGATTCCCACCAACAGTGTAGGAGGACTCCTTTTTCTCCACACCTCTCCAGTATTTATTATTTGTAGACTTCTCAATTATGGCCATTCTGACCAGTGTGAGGTGAAATCTAATTGTAGTTTTTATTTGCATGTATCTAATAATTTTTATCAGAATAAAAATAAATTTTATTAATAAAAACAATAAAAATTTATTAGAAATTAAAACAATAAATATATTATAATTATTGTTTGTTAGAATAATCAAAATTATTATTAGTAATTTATTTTTAGTTACCAATGTTAAACATTTTTCACGTGCCTTTTGGTCATCTGTATGTCTTCTCTGACTGGGTTTTATGGAGGTATTTTAGAAACCTAAAAACAGAGCTACTGTATGACCATACAATCCTGCTCTTGGGTACATATGAGAAAATCATAATTTGAAAAGATACATACACCCCAATGTTCACCACAGCACTGTTACAACAGCCAAGACATAGAAGCAACGTAAATGTCCTTTGACAAATGAATGGATAAAGAAATTGTGGTATATCTACATACAACGGAATATTACTCAGCCACAAAAAGAATGAAATAATGCTATTTGCAGTAATGTGGATGGCCCTGATTCTTTACCAGCTGAGTTACCAGGGAAGCCCCTAAAAAGAATGAAATAATGCAGTTTCCAGCAATGTTGATGGACCTAGAGATTAGCATACTAAGTGCAGTAAGTCACACAGAGAAGGACAAATATCATATGATATCATTTATATGTGGAATCTAAAAAAAAAAAGATACAAGGATTTCCCTAATGGTCCAGCAATTAAAACTATGTACTTCCACTACAGGAAGAGCTGACTCAATGCCTAGTTGGGGAGCTAAGATCCCATATGTTGTAGAGTGTGGCCAAACAAATGAATTAAATAATAATTTTTAAAATTAATTTTTAAGTGACACAAATGAACTTATATACAAAATAGAACTAGACCAACAGACACAGAAAACAAACATGACTACTAAAGGGGAGCAGGGATAAATTAGGAGTTTGGAATTAACATGTATACACTATTAGAAATAAAACAGATAACCAACAAGCACTTGCCAGACAGCACAGGGAACTATACTCAAAATTTTGTAATAACCTATAATGGAAAAGAATCTGAAAAGGAATAGATACATATTTACATCTGAATCACTTTGCTATACACCTGAAACTAATACAACATTGAAAAGCAATGAAACTTCAATTTTGAAAAATAAAATAAAAAGGAATTAGGAGCCTAGAGCCAAGGGCATAGGTAAGGCAGTGGGATAAGTGACCTGCAGAAGGGTGTTGAAGGAATGGCTAAAACAGTTCAAAACTGGCTGGAGTACAAAGTGGAAGTGTTAGTCACTCTGTCATTTCTGACTCTCTGAGATCCCATGGACTGTAGCCTGCCAGGCTCTTCTGTCCATGGGATTCTCCAAGTAAGAATACTGGAGTGGATTGCCATGCCCTTCTTCAGGGGCTCTTCCCGACCCAGAGATTGAACCAGGGTCTCCTGCATTGCAGACAGATTTTTTACCATCTGAACCAACAGGGAAATCCTTAGGAATGCAGAGTACATGTAGGAAAAACAAATGTCAGATGTGGTGCTAAAGTTGTCCAAGGGCTGTGGCAGGGAAAAACTCAAATTTTATGCAAAGTCTGAAGGAAACTGAGTACCATGATCAAAACTGAGCCTCAGGTAAAACTATTCTAGTTACACTGGGCAAGATGGATAGCAACAAGAAAGATCAGACAGGAAAAATGAGCAAAGATGTTGTTAAAATGACCTAGGCAGGAAACTGCCATGGTCACAGTCCATTTTAAAACAGATAGTAAGGATGAGGCTTTGTGGATGCAGAATCCTTAAGGCCTGGGGTCTAGAGTTCAATCAAAGCTGATGGAGTTTCAACCCTTAGTGATGAGCCGAGTGGTGGACCCATTAACAGAAACTTTGGATGTAACATAATCCAATCAGCATGCTAGTTAATCACAGTAAGTAGAAGTTTTTAATCCCTCCTCTGTTTTTTTCAGCCTACAAACTTCCTGCTATAGCTGTGCTTCCCAAATCAAGATCTGCACAATTATCTACTAGGTTTATAAATGGCTCTTATTTTAAATTAAAGAACTCCTTCTCTATCAAGTGAATCATTAGTGGTTAGCAGAGAATGGCAAGGGGCATCATGTTTCAACTAAGACATTATGTTTCAACCCTAACACCTCCAAGTTCTTCAATGCAAAGACAGAAGAATTGCAGAATTCCAGCACAGCTGAATAATGCTCTGCACAGACTTATCCAACAGCCATGACTAAAACATCCAACATCGGCCTTTTTCTTGAAGTTCTCAGTGTTTTTAGAGGAAAAGTTAAGAACAATTTCCCTACTGCCAACTTCCCTTTGCATTTTTTTTTCATGTTTAATTAAAAAACACTCTACTTTAAGCAAATATTTCCCCTTTAATTACCTGACACACAGTAGTAGAGCTGCATAAATTTTGCCTGAGGTTAAACCTGGAGTAGAGCCTAATCACCAGCTTGAGACATTGTTCTGGCCAAGTAAAGCAGAACACATTTATCCCCTGTGTTTGAACAATACTTAGGCACTTCCACTAAGACCTCCTTTTACCCAGTGTTGATTCTGATTAACCCCCTTACCTAATTTGTTCGGGAAATCTAGGCATTCTTCATACCACCGCCACAGGATTAAGCACCTCAATGCAGAGGTTCAGGTGTGTACAGAAATATGCGGTAGAAAATATGAACACATCTGGGTGGCTCAGCTGGTCAAGAATCTGCCTGCAATGCAGGAGACCTGGGTTTGATCCCCGGGTTGGGAAAATCCCCTAGAGAAGGGAAAGGCTACCCACTCCAGTATTCTGGCCTGGAGAATTCCAAGGACTTGGAATAGTTCATGAGTCGCAAAGAGTCAGGCACATGTGAGTGACTTTCACAGTGCCAGACCTACCACCATTAAATGCCAACCTGGGCAGCCTTCCCTGATTCAAGATTTTGTTCTAGACCCACCTTCATGTTTATCTACTGCTTTCCATAAAGAAGATTTTCAAAGTACAGTGATGAGAGCAGATAGAAAAGTCAAGAGAAAAGTTACAGGTCAAATAAATGCCCAAAAGTATTAAGCAATTAAGAATGACCACTGTATGCATAAGCTAAGAAAAATTGGGAAATTAATGGCACTGTCATCAAGCAATGAATCTCAAGACCAAACAGATACACACATACACAAACAGGTAATGTGCGTGTACTTTTTTTGTTCCTAAGAGGCCCCACTCCAAATTCTCAGGCTGAAGTATGCGGTAGTGTTACATGTGTGGTCTAAAGATGCTCAAAGCACTTTTCTTATCCTACAATTCAATCTAGTAATAAAAGGATGGTTCTCTGGAAGACTGAATTCAGGGCAGCTGGGAAGTTTCACTAGAATCAAATGATCTCATCTGCCAACCATCCAGGACTCCCCAAACTCTGGAAGTGATCTCCTGTCACTGCCGACCTTTCTAGCAACCGACAAGGGAAATGGAGAGGGTGGGGAAGCAGCCACCTTTCCATGTAGGGAAGTCTTCTGCACTCTAGTCCACTTTTCCATCTAAGACATAGAAACCACATAGGCAGAGCAGCAGATCCCAACTGTAAAGTCTTTTTCAGGTGGGTAGTTGGACGGGAACTCGGGGAACCACCTACTCAGGTAATCATTTGTGTGCACACCAAGCAGACTGGTGTGCGAGGAACAGGAGTCCCTGGAGACTCTGGCCACTTGAACCATTAGTGGCTTACACTCTTTGGAAGCAGGCGGCTGCTATGTGAGGACAACATAAACTCGGGACTTCCCTGGTGGTTCAGTGGCTAAGACTGTGCTCCCAATGCAGAGGGGCCAGGTTCAATCCTTGGTCAGGACATTAGATCCCACGTGCCACAACTGAAAGATCCCCTGTGCCAGGAAGGGAGCTCCCACATGCCGCAACTAAGACCCAACACACCCAAATAACTAACTACCCTAACAAAAAACTCTATTATAGAGGCAACAACAACGATAAAGAGGATAAAGACAGTACAGGCAGTAACTCTTCATGCTGTGCTAATGATGTCTGGAAAGTGTAAGGCTTTGGAGTCAGAAAGATCCCAATTCAAATTCAAACATTTCAAGCAACTCATTTAAACATTTTGAGCTCCCACTTTTTCATCCAAAAAAACGAGAAGAATGAAGAGGCACAAACCCAGAAAGCTGTTGTGGAGATAAATTTAGCAGTGTGATGGAAACACCTGGCACACTGAAAAGCGTTTCACAAATACTCATTCATTGCCCTCCCTTCCTGAGCACAGATCATGGTGCCTTACACAAATCTGAGAACTGGCTCCCCAACAGGACCAGCCCCAGGATTTATAGCTCTTGCTCCTGTGGAGGCTTATATTCATTTGATAGGCATTCACCGAGCACTCCTTGTATGCCAGGCTGTGAGCTGGCCATTGGCAATATATTTGCTTTAATTTCTACCTTTATGGAATCTGATTTACTTCTTTTTTAGTGTCAGAATTGAAAGCAAAAATTCCTCAAAAGATAAACCAGTCCTGAATAATATCCATTTTTAAGAGCGTGATGACAGGTCATTTGCCTTACTGTTTTGCTGCATGAATGATTCATATTTATTATTTGGGTTATTCATCTAATGCTGACCTAATTGTCACCCAAAAAGGCAAGACTAGGAGAGACTAGGTCCTGAAAAGGAACCAAACTTAATGCAATGTGAAATAACCAGAAGTGGGTAAGTATGCAATTATAAAAATGAAAAAAAATTAGGGAAGGAAGAAGGGCTCAGGAGAGTCAGTATGAGAACGAAGAGAACACTCTAACAGGAGTCCACAACGAGCTTTGTGAGCCTGGGTACCACTGGAGATCATGATTCTTCAAAAATGGTCCAAAAGTGATTGCCATCTTTATGGTGAGTACTACTGTGACCCTACCTCTCTGGGCCTCAATTTCCTCAATTGTCTGAGAAGTTCTGGCTAGATAGGTGATTTTTAAAAGAGGGAAGTTTCAAATTTTCTAATTTAAGAGGATGAGACACTAAAAAGAAGGAAAAAAAAAAAAAAAGGTTAAGAAGTACCTGACTAAGGGATCCTGCATGTGACTCCTATTTCTAACATCCTGTCATGGTGATAGGTCATGTTGCTGGTACTGAAGCTCCAACCCTTTGGCCACCTGATGAGAAGAGCTATCTCATTGGAAAATACCCCAGTGCTGGGAAAACTTGAGGGCAGGAAGAACAGGGGCAACAGAGGATGAGATGGTTGGATGGTATCATCGACTCAATGGACATGAATTTCAGCTGACTCCAGGAGACAGTGAAGGACAGGGAAGCCTGGCGTGCTACAATCCATAGGGTTGCAAAGAGCTGGACACACCTCAGCGAGTGAACAACAACGTATCATGATGATATATTCTGGCTTCACTTGACCTCAGAGCCTTGGCATTAGAAAAATAAAGTTCCAGGCTACCCTGGTGTCCAGTGATAAAGAATCTGCCTGCCAACGAAGGGAACACAGGTTTGGTCCCTGGTCCGGGAAGATTCCACCTGTTGCAGGGCAAGGAAGCCCATGTGCCACAACTCCCGAGCCTGCACTCTAGAGCCTGTGGGCTGACGCTACGGAAGTCCACGCACCCTAGAATCCATGCCCCACAAGAGAAGCCCCTGCAATGAGAAGCCCGCACACCACAACTAGAGTAGCTCCCACTCACTGCAACTAGTGAAAGCCCTCACACAGCATCGAAGACCCACTTTTTAAGAAAAAGTTCCTTAATTGCTTATTCCCAACAGAAAACTAAATTCAAATATTTTAATCAAAACAAATGAACAAAAAGAAGGTCATTCTATGGATCAATGAAAAAAGTGTGTCAAGAATTAAGAAGTGACATTAACTCAAACTTCTGAGTTTGCATTTTTTAAATTCTGTAATCTACAACAAATTCTCAAGGAAAAAAAGCAAATAATTAAGCAGAGATGATAACTGTTAGATTTCAGTCAGTACAATAGTATGATACTGTATACAAGTATTTCTATTTAAAACAGAAAATAAAAATACTAGTTGGAAATATGTCATGGTTTTTAATAAACTCTTCCATAGCAGCAGAAATGATGTCCAACTAGAAGAGTCCAGAAATGTCAGCGAGTATAAACAGAGTCACTGATAAGAGATATGAAGTCCAAGCCAATACCCATAGAAACTCGAGGATTACACATAGTATTACGGCTATCTATAGGTTGTATACCAGTGGGTATCATATCAGGCACTCTGCAAGTATTATCTCATTTAATTTCAACAGCTCCCTAAAATTGCATAATAAGGCCCAGAAAGTTAAAAGTTTTGCCGAAAGTCATACTTCTATGAAGTCAAAGAACCCAGATGCAAATGATAGGTTTATCTGGCTCCATACCCCAACTTTTTAACAATGCCTCTACTTTCATTAAAACCCATCAAATAAATGGCAATTCCCAAGTGGGAAAGGACTTTCAGAGCATGTCATATTCTGTCCCACTGTGATGGCTGTCTGCATATTAGGCTTGGGGTGGTCACTAAGAATGAGGACTTGAAAGAGAACTACTTCTCACAAATACACATTATACATACAACTGGTATTTTTCGAAGTTGACAGAGCAACTACTCAAATGACACTAAAATGGCCCAAATATATCACGGGAAAGGGATGAAAACACTAAACACTGCAGCGTTTCTGGGGTGGCACTCAGCTGATGAACTCAAACACCAAATGTGCTGTGTTTATTCGCTCAGTCGTGTCCGACTCTGCTGTAGCCTGCCAGGCTCCTCTGTCCGTGGGGATTCTCCAGGCAAGAATACTGGAGTGGGTTGCCTTGCCCTCCTCCAGGGGATCTTCCCAACCCAGGAATCGAACCCAGGTCTCCCACACTGCAGGTAGATTTTTTTTTTTCTTTTACCATCTGAGTCACCAGGGAAGCCTCAAACACCAAATGGCAGTGGAAAACCCCCAGACTAGAGCAATGAGCACAGAAAAGGATTTCAGTAGAAAAGACAATACAGCAACTGGGTCTGTAGGCCTCAGAAATTTCAAGCTTACTTTTATACTCTAGATCCTGCTGGGGTGTGGGGGTTCGGGAAGAAGTGGCTACAGGTTTGGGGGGGTTTTTTGCCTTAACAACTTAATATTGCATACATGTAATCCAGCAGAGAGAAAAATTTTTTTTAATTTCTGATTAGGGTAATAATTCAAAAGCTATGGGTTTCTTGAATGACAGTTACCTCTCTTTTCTGTAGATGGTGTATGAATACAAAGCTATTTTAGCTACCGCTACAAGAACATGTAAACAGCAAGGGCTTTTAGAGGATTGCGCTAAAACAGCAGGAGTCACAGAGTTTGGGACAGAGGACTATAACAAAGAAAACCTCCAAATCCCAAGACAAGGAAGGGTTCATTGCCAACTCTGCAACAAATTACACAATAAAACTGAGACCAGTCAAAACCTCCTTTATCTCTACCTCTGTACTCTAAAAGGGAATTATAATTTAAATTAATGTAAATATAATACAATATGCAAAGCATTACCACTACATTAAATAAGGCACAGTTTGAAGAAACTCTAGAGATACACAAAAGGAAAGCAACAACTTAAATTATCTGTAGAATGTTTTTGTTTGTACATATATTTGATACACACATGGTCTCATAATTGCAAATCAATCAATATATACCACTAAAACTATTAACTGTATTACTCCTTCACTCACTAGTCATTTACATCCTTCCAAAGAAGGATGGAAGTAGAAGAATTGTATGAAAAATATTCACATATATACATGCCCTACATTTTAAGAAAACTCCACAACTTTCCAACAGCATGCTGATAAATGAACTGGGTGTTTGATCAAATAAGCAAGTAACACAACTCTTTCAAATAAAAGTATTTATTATAATAAGCCTAAAAACAGACTTTCCAACTTTGATTTATGAATCTTTTACGCCAAAAAGCAGGCCTCTGAGATATTTAGACTACACTGATAGATTCCTCGGGTATGTGTAAACACACAAATGTAGTAGTGGTGACATGAAGTGTTGTTTTTTTCCCCCAAAACTTTTAAAAGAAAAAAAAAAGAGTATTAAAATGTAGTTGAGTTCCCAGACATGTATTTTTGACTTAAATCACCATATTTTCCTCCCCAGGTCTCAGAACAGTACTGTGGTAACTAAAGTAAACTAAGAAAAAGGCATGGGGAGGTTATATTTCTGAGATACAAACTAAATGAGGCATTATGAATATAATGTGCAAACAGCAACTTTTATAAAATACTCAGCATCAGAACATTCTGCAAATATTCAGAGTCCGTTTAACATTCAAGCCAACTTCCTATTTAAATAATAATACTAGGAATTATCAAGTACTGTGCCTCCCTTTACTGTAAGTTAAGCTCCATAGCGGGCTTCCAGGGTGGCTCAGTGGTAAAGAATCTGCCTGCAATGTGGGAGATTCAGGTTCTATCCCTGTGTCTGGAACATCCCCTGGAGAAGGCACTGGCTAACCACTCCAGTATTCTTGCCTGGAGAATTCCATGGACAGAGGAGCCTGGCAGGCTACAGTGGGACTGCAAAGAGTTAAGACATGCATATTGTAGATAAGGCAGCTGAGAGAAAACTAACATCTTTACTTTCTTTTTTCAGGCTCCATACAAGGTTTTATGTTCTAACAATACCTCACTTTATCCTCACAAAAAACAAAGTAGGTCTAACTATCATTTTTGAAAAGAAGAAACATACAGTGTAAAAGTGAAGTAACTTGCCCATGGTCATGGACCAGTTATCCAAAACCAAGTGAGCCTAAATGCAAAAGCTCATGCTTTTTTTTAATTCCCAGGTGTATTTAAAGTAGTGCTCACACAGCAATACACAGAGACCTAGGTAGTTTCCTACCACAGAGCTTTTAGGGAAAAAAATTTTGAAGAGAGATATGGAGAGGGATGGTAATCCATTAAGAACTTAACCGGGAAACTGCCTGAAGCTTATCTGAAGGCAGTGCTCTTGAATCAAGGAACATTTTAAAAACACCAAAGTTGTTGTCATTTACCCAGCTGTGTCAGAGAAGATGAAGCAAATTCATATCAAAAGAACTGTTTTTTAATTATTACATGTGACAGGTAGGTAAGAAAGGATTAACATGGTTTGGGTAACTGGAAACACTCTAGCTGAAACTGACTAATCTAGCTCAGAAATTAACATATTCAATTCTGCAGAACATTAAAAGCCAATCAAACATTCTAACATCAAAACTACTCAGGAAATTTAAATACATATATTTCAAGCCAAAAAAGTCATAGAAGCCTTCTGAACAGAAAAAAAAAAAAAAAAA